>SKCR01052135.1:0-92737 GCA_019454045.1 Zanthoxylum bungeanum | reverse complement strand
GCATATAGATTTATCTAATGTATTCAATTGATGATCATAGAGATATTATCCCACATTCGCTAAGATTATGTATAAAATGTTTGAGGCCTTGAGCAAACCCTTTTTAATTCTTGAGCTAATTCACGGTTAAAATCCATATAAAAAACTTATGCTACGAAAAAATAAAAAATAAAAATTGGGGGGTTTTTTAAAGTCAAAATTTTCATTAACGGACCAGATCAGATATTATAGAAGAAACAAAATCGTCAAGCTAAATTACAGGGACTTTGAACTTTAAACTAAACTTGGCTATATTATCATGAGAAGGTGCATTATATGTTTTTTTTGGAAACGTTGGAAATTCAAATGTCAAATCACTCGATGGGTTTAAAGCATATCAGGTAAAATCCTGGTTATCCCAAATTCTTATAAAAAAACGTATCTTCTGGATTCAAATTCAGAATCTAAAAATCAAATCTTAAATCCTAACCATCATATCACGCCATTTGAGGACGAGAAGATGCATTACATACTCTAAGTAAATTGAAATGTCCAGCAGTAATGTCATTCTAAAAGCCTTCACCACTGTCAAAATTTGGTGCAATTACCAACTACCACCTTTCATTTAATTTTGATGCTAATCATTGCTCAATTGTAATCATTTCAGCACAAGTTTCAGTGAGTGAACTTAGAGAGTGTTTAGTGAGGTTTTTTGAGTTGGAGTTTATAATATATGTAAATTTTGTTCAAGTAATAATAGAACTAATTTTTCCTCAAAAACTACTCTCATTGATCAGAGAATCACAACAAATGCCATCGGGAGCATTAGTTAACGTTAGGGTCCCAAAACTGAAAGAAATAGACTTGACTCAACAAATTTGAGCTTTGTAAAAATGCTCAAAATCGAGTTTTGAGTATACCATCAATTTTTTCACAATGAGACGAGCACGATGGTATTTTTTGGTGACCAAACAGAGGCCGGACATAGTCGCACGTGCCACACGCATCGACTAGAATCCTGCGAGTGGTGTTCACTCATCGCACGTTCCGCACACGTCATTCAAAGGTTGAAGACGATTAGGCAGTTGCCACATTATCCGCCACGTGTTTGCCATGTCATCTGCCATGTATCCACCACGTCATCTGTCACATGTCTGACACGTCATCTATTACTTGTCTGACATGTCAACATTTAGAGAGCCTCATGTATATCTAAAATTATCAAATTATCCCAATATTTATAGAAATTATAATCAAACCCAAAATTTTTGAAATTTATAAATTGGCCACTGTGGATGTTGGTTTTTCTCGAGGTCCACAATCGAGAATCTGAAGTATGGGGGCACTAGCGAACCTGTAAATTTAAGATAGAATGAGCGGAGAGTACTGCTCACCGGTGTGGTGGAAGCCGTAGGCTCTCTGACGCTCAAGTCAGTGATGTGGATGAGCGGAAAATAATGAAGAGCAAGGCTTGATTTTACCTTAATCTCCGTTTGGATTCCGTGAGGGTGGTGGGTTGGTGTGTCGAGGGAAAAACGCTTTGAAAGCTCAAAAGAGAATGTTCAAGCTCTCTAAGAAAAACCTATCCCCTTCTGTAAATCTCATTTCCCTTTTTATAAGCCCTTTGAGTGATACGTGTTCAGTTAATATATTAATTGATTGTCCGTTTGGATGCTAAAATGGCTAGTTCGTGTGGGGGGGGGGGGGGGAGTTATGAATTCAGGCGTTTCCCTGGGATTGGTAACTGATAAGTTACGAGGTCATTTGGTCAAGTCTCTTATTGGAAATGGGCTTGGGCTTGTGAGATCTCTTGGTCCAATATCAGTTTGGGCTTATTAGAGGGTTCCGGGTTTCTGGCTTTTGTGGTTGGTCCAAAGGTGAAATGTCGATTTTACCCTTGGGCTGCCCGTACAACCACAGTATCAGATTTGGATCATTGAATAGTAAAATCCACATATTTCTCCATTTCAGATGTAACGATGACCTTCGTTTTATGAAAATTAGCATGAAATTTATTGATGTAGTCATTTTAAAATTTAAACTTAAAAATGGCAACATAGTCATCATTAGATGCTATGATTAAGCTGACTCTAATTATTCACTATTAAAGTCTTGAATGGATGATCTTCTGAATTGCAAAGATCTATTTAATATAATTGAAAAAAATATAGTGAAATCGAATTTTGTTAAAGAAAATAACTGAAAAGAACTCAACAAGAGAACCCCTAGTCAGATTCGTTAGTGGACCGACCATAGCATCTTCCATCACGTAGTGCAATATATATATATATATATGCCTATGAATTATGGACGAAATTAGAAAGCATGTATCAGGCAAAGGCTACTTGAAATAAAACCTTATTAATGAGGCGTTTGGTAAATTTAAAGTTAAGAAGCATAACTTCAATTATCAAGCACGCCAATGAGTGTCAAAGCCTGTTGAATTAGTTATCTGCAATAGACATATAACTTGGAGATGAAGTACAAGTCCTCCTACTTCTCAATTCTCTTCCCGATAGTTGGGAGACATTGATGGTTTTTCTGAGTAATTTGACCAAAGGTGGCAAACTTACTATATTTATGGTCAAATATGTCATGTCAAATGAAAAGGCCATGAGAAAAGATTTTGCCACAGATCAATCACAAGCCCTTGTCATGGAGAACTAGGGAAGATAATGAGATATAAATCAAAATAGAGGGAGAGACAAAAGTAAAAGCAGTGGTGGATCAATATACGGTAGAAAGCTCACTTATAAAGTACTACCATTATGACATAGAATAACACTTAAAGAAGAATTACTAAAAATTACAAAGAGAACAAGGTCGAGACAATTCCCAATAGAAAAATAACAATAGAGAGACACTAGTCTCTGTCTCATGAGATGTAGCTAATTGTCATTCAAGAAGAGACATGGCTTCACACTTCAAGCCAAGATATTCCGTGGGTGATAGATACTGCAACATCTTATCACGTCACTCCTCATAGAGATTTCTTCATAACATATAAAGTTGGAGACTTTGGTACAGTGAAGAATGAACCGCACTATAATAGAAAAAGTCATAAGCATGATCACCGTAGAATTCGATGCCTACTGTGGAAGATACAACATTCGACATGAGAAGACTATCTCAAGTACCCCCACAATATAATGGTGTTATCGAAAGAATGAACTGCATTATAATGCAAAAAAGTCATAACCATGATCAGTATGGCTAAGCTGCCAAAGCCATTATGGAGAGAAGTTGTTTGAGCCGTCTGCTATTTGATCAACAGATCACCATCAGTGCCATTGAATTTTGAAATTTTGGAGAAAGTGTGGTTTAGTAAAAATTTCTTTTACTATCACCTGAGAGTATTCAGTTGTTTAGCTTTTACATATAAATCCAAATACCTCAGGCAAAAGCTTGATTTAATAACTACTTCATGCATATTTATAGGTTACAGAGACGAAAAGTTTGGATATATGTTGTGGACCCAAAGAAAAGAAGGTCATCAGAAGTATGGTTGTAGTATTTTATGAAGAACAAACAATAGAAGACATTCGAAAGTCCATGATGTCTCAAAATTCTTGTGTTTGTGGAATTGATTCAAATACAGACCTAGCATCAGCACAATTGGTTATAGATAATGATGAGGCGCATGATGAAATGCCCAAAGCAGAACAAGCGGAGGAAAAAGAGAATGTTAAACAGGAGAAGCCACAACCCGCTCAATCAGAAGTTATAGGATCATTCATAGATCTGGATGAAGAAAGACCTCCAAAAACTAGTGAATCTCATATACGAAGATCTAAATGAGATCAGATTACATTAACAAGATACTCAGAGTTTGATTATATTCTACTTACCGATGAGGGGGAGCCAAAGAATTTCCAAGAAGTCGTATATCATAAAGATAAAGAAGGCTGCAAGTAATACAAAATGAAATAAAATCTTTGCAGAACAATCATACTTATGTGATAGTCAAGCTCTCACAAGGCTAAAAGGCACTGAAAAGTAAATGAGTATTCAAGCTAAAGAAATATGGCTTGACTTTGACGAAATCATTTCACCGATAGTAAAGATGACTTGAATTCAAGTTATCCCAGAGTTGGTAGGCAGCTTGAATTTAGTACTTGAACAGAGCTGTCAAAATAGTATTTCTTTATGATAATCTAAATGAAGAAATTTATATATAGCAGCTAGAAGGTTTTAAGGGTCCAGAAAAAGAAAATATTGTTTGTAAGTTGAAGATGAGTTTGTACGGCCTCAAGCAAGCACTAAGACAGTGGTACAAAAAGTCTGACTAATTCATGATGAGTCAATATTACAAAAAACTACTGCAAACTAGTGTGTTTATATTCAAAATATTCCAGATGAAAATTTTGTTTTTTTTTTCTATTATATGTAGACAACCTATTGATTATTAGACAAGGTACAGCGAAAATCAGCTAGCTAAAATGAATTCTTTAAGTCTTGTGACATGAAAGACTTATGATTAGCTCAACAGATTTTTGGAATGCATGTAGTTCGAGACAAAAAGAACAAAAGGATATGGCTATCCCAAGAGAAATATATTGAATGAGTGATCAAGAAATTCAACATACAAATTATAAACCTGTCAATATTTAAAAATAGATCACCTCTTCAAACCGAGCAAGAGTTTGTCCCCCTAATCCAAGAAAAAAGTTAAATGATGTGTCATCAATACTTTATTCTTAAAATTTGGAAGCCTAATATATGCAATAATATGTACCGGAACACTATGAGGCAGTCCAGTGGATTCTCATGTAATTTAAGGATACATCTAAATTATGTATATGGTATGGGGAACTGATCCAATTTTGAAAGGTTATACGGATTCAGATTTAGCAAGAGATCTTGATAGTAGAAAATCTACTTTAAGATTTATCTGCAATTTTGCATGGGAGTTGTGTCATGTTAGTCAAGGTTGTAAAAGTGTGTTGTATTATCCACAACAAAAGCAAAGTGTATTTCAGCAGCAGAAACAGGTAAATAAATATTATGGGTAAAGCGATTTCACCGAGAATCAAACAAATAAAATACAAGATACATTATGATGGTCATAGTGCTTTTGACTTGAGCAAAAACTCAATGTATTCTTGGACGAAACACATCGATATTCGTTATCATTGGATAAGCAAAGTGATAGATCAATAATAGTTGAGACTAGTAAAGATCCACACAAAGGAAAATCCAACAGACATGTTAATAAAGGTGATTACCCATGATAAGCTATAGTCGTGTAGAGATATAGCTGAGATAGTTGTCAGATGGAAATTACTTCATATAACTGGAGAGGAAGAATTGAAATGTACAGCAACAATTTCTTAGAAACCTTCACCATTGTCAAAAATCTACAGCCACCATTATCAAAATTTGGTACAACTACCAACTATCACCTTTGATGAATTTTGATGCTAGTTTTTTTTTTTTTTTTTTTTTTTTGAATATTTGAAGAAAATCCACAGCCTATAAGTATAGAATCATTGCTCAATTGTAAATCATCCCAACATAAGTTCCAGAGAGTGAACTTAGAAATTGTTTAATGAGTTTTTTTAGTTAGAGTTTGTAATATTTGTAAATTATATTAAGTAGTAATAGAATTAATTTTCCCTTAAAAATTACTCCCCAGTCGTCAAAGAATCACAATATAAATTTGGCTAAATTATGACCAGATATATTACAGATTAAAAGGCTAAACTGAATCTTTAAAAAACTCATATCTATTGCACTTTGGATAATAGGAAAAAATCTATTAGGTAATGGTTGTACCAAGTCACTCATATAATAATCAAATAATATATTATTATGTTTGCTAAATAGTAAAAAAAATAACTACATAGCTAATAGTTTTGTTCCATGATATATTATATAATTATTGATTAGTGGTATCATATCACTCATACATTGGTGATACAAAAGAATTACTCTGAGTAATTGATACATTCTAGAAAAGACGTCGAAGCCATGACTAGATCTTCTGTCTGGTTTGTTGATCCTTCTTTGCTGCCTCCCATGGTAGCCATAAGTAATGTTACCACTAGTGAGACACTGTTTTTTCCCCAACCAATCATCTGTTTGGTTTTTAATTTCCAACTTTTCTTTCCAGATTAGTGTCATTAAATGTTAAGATTGATCCAGAGCTAGCCCGTCTATGGCCACCAAAATTTATTTATTATTATATTATGTTATGATTAAGGATTTTAAAATATAATATATATATATATATATATATATATAATAAAAATAAAAAAAAATAAAAAAAAATTAAAAAAAAAAGCCAGTCTTGGGTCCCAATTATATAAAGATTTGAGCACCCAAGACTTATTCATAAAATCCACCAAGACATAAAAAGCAAAAAGGCTAGAGCTTATACAACTAAATTAGCCTAAAATGAAAGAAAAAAGGGGTATCAGTCTTGTTAATACTTTAATCAATAAACTAAATGAAAAAACTGAGTAAGAAAAGAGTACTGGCCTCTTTCCGAGGAAGAAGAAGCCCAAAAACACAAATTAAAATAACTAATTGAAACGAAGCATCCTTAGAGAACAAAGAAGATATCTTCGTAGGACAATCATGCCACCATACCTTATCATAACCACTCAAACCCTTATTACCAAGCAGATCGATCATTATATTAGCTTTCTTAAAGGTATTACTGACTTGAAATTTAATAGAAGAGACTAACATTCTACAAATATTCCATCCCAAGGTAAATCAAGATTTGGGTTATGAAATAAATGGACCACTAACATCAAATCGCTCTCAAGTCAGAAAAACGACCAGTATTTCAAACTAGCATACTAAATGACCAGAATAGAGACCATAATTTTGACATAATAAGTAGTATGATGCCCTAAAGCATACCCAAACCTACTAAGATAGACACCATTTGATTTCTAAAAACTCCATCGCATGCCGAAACAGCTAGATTACCTTTAGACAAACTATCTGAATGAGCTTTGATACACCCATTAATAATAGAATTCAGCTGCAAATTAACATCAATGCCACCATTGTCAAATGAGATAATCTTTTTGACAATAGTGCAACCACATTTTGACAATGGTGCAAACCACCAAAATGATTTTAGGTGAATTTGTTATTTTGTTAATAATTTGATCCAAAATTCGGCTATAAATTAAGAGCTAATTCAGAGCTTAAAACCATCCCAAAATATTAAGTTTCATGAAAAGAGAGCTTAGATAGTGTAAAGAGTGAGGTTTTTTATAAAGTTTTAAACACTTGTAATTATGTTCTTGTACTAACAGAATTCGATTTTTCCTCATAAACACTCATCAATGATCAGAGAATCACAAAAAGTGATATCAGTAGCTTTGCTTATACATTGGGGGCCGTAAAATCGAAGAACGAAATTCGGTTCAGAAAATTCGAGTTTCGGGAAAGTTGTCAAAAATCAGTTTTAAGCATACCATCGGCTTGTTCACGTCGAGACAAGCGGGGTGGTATTTTTCGATGATCAAACGGAGACCGGAGGTCATCCGTACTCTTCTATCCATTACCGTATTTTATAACTATGAGGTTTGGCAAATAGACGTCAATGCTGCATTCTTGAATGACAATCGTGATGGGTGTATCTATATGGTACAACCAGAGAGGTTTATAGCCCAAGGTCAAGAGCAAAAGGTTTGCAAACTGCAAAGGTCCATTTATGGACTCAAGCAAACATCTTGATCTTGGAATATAAGATTTGATACAACGATCAAGTCTTATGATTTTGAACAGGATGTTGATGAGCATTGTGTATACAAGCACGTCATTGATGGAAAAGTGGTTTTTCTGATTTTATACGTCGATGATACTTTACTCATTAGGAATGATGTAAAGATATTATCGGAAGTGAAAGACTGGCTAGCTAACCAATTTCAAGTGAAAGATTTGAGATATGCGAGTAATGTTCTTAGGATCTAGATTCTCGGGATCGTAAGAAACGATTGTTAGCTATGTCTCAGACATCCTACATCGACAAGATCCTTGTGCGATTTGGGATACAGAATTCCAAGAAAGGCAATTTGCCTTATCGACATGGAATTCATTTGTCAAATGAACAGTCTCTTAAGACAGCTCAAGAAGTTGAGGAAATGAGACATATCTCATATGCCTCAACAGTTACTAGTCTCATGTATGTTATGCTATGCACGAGACTAGACATCTGCCTTGCGAAGAGGATTATAATCCTAAAAGGATATACGGACTTTGATTTTCAGAAGGATGTCGATTCTATGAAATCAACATCTAGATCAGTGTTTACCCTAAGCGGTGGGTCTATTGTATGGCGGAGTATAAAGCAATCTTGTATTGCTGACTCCACCATGGAGGCTGAGTATGTAGCAGCTTGCGAAGCAGCTAAGGAAGCAGTCTGGCTCCGGAAGTTCTTGGGAGATATGGAAGTTGTTCCAGATATGGATAAACCACTCACACTTTATTACGATAATAGTCGTATAGTGGCGAATTCTAAAGAGCCAATAAGCTATAAGAGGGGAAAGCATATAGAGAGAAAATATAATCTCATCAGGGAGATAGTATAGAGATGAGACGTTTTTGTCAAAAAGATTGCATCTGTAGAAAACCTAGCTGATTCATTTATAAAGACCTTTTTGGCTAAAGTATTTGAAGGTCACCTAGCTAGATGGTCTAGGATTATGTGACATGTCTCATTTGCTCAAGTGCAAGTGGGAGATTATTGGGATATATGCCCTAGAGCTTCATGTCATGTAAACGTAATTATATTTTATGAAATAAAATGATGCATTATTCATTTATCAAAGTGTTTGTTTAATATCGCATATTGTAAATTATCTCATTTATCATAGATTACTCATGTGTCTTCAGACTTGGTATATGAGTGTCATACACAAGAGGATTTAAGTATGAAGTTAGTAATCTAAAATAGTCCATAGAGATCAAACAAAACAGGTACTTTTTGTGGTTTATGTATAGCTGTGGTCCATTTTATAATTGTATGGAGACCTTGATCCGGGATCGTCCATGTGGAGACATGAGAATGAAGGCACCTTGTATGATGTGATCATATAAGACTGGACACAGATAGAAATGATTTTCTTATAATATCCGTTAAATAAAGAAATTCATTTCGATCTACTAGATGATCATATATGTATTGATCTTAATCTTGAGTGTACCACGAACTCGTGCATGGCAGGCTATGTCCTTTGATTTACAAATGTGAGGTTGGTGTAGCAATCTCGACCTATAGCTACGTACTTTGAGGACATGGTTTGGTGTGTAGCTAGGAACGTTTTACATAGATATTGAGTTCACTCATTCTTGCAAGAAGTATATGAGCATTTTCCTTGAGGGTTGATTCGGTATTTGAACGGTTAGAACACTCAAGTCTTTCTATTGCGAACAGAAATAGTAACATTCATAATGGTTGTGAATAAATCGTTCATTAGAGAATCAATGGTACTTAAGGTAAAAAAATAATTAGAGGTGTATAACGGATATTATGATCCGGTTCTAATTACGAGATACTTGTGAATGACCAATCCGTTTGTAATTACTATATCGATGGACATCGATGTGGTTCGACTTCATTTATCTATATGCGACAACGAGAGTGCAGCTTCGGGTTTTTAGTGGAATAACATGTGGTTAATAATTCGGAATATTTAATTAAGAGTGTAACTAATATTCCAGGATTATTGGAGCTCGAAACCGTATGTCCATCTGGTTCATGTGCTAGCTCAATATACTGTAGCAGATTAAATATAATTGTATAGTCCAATTATATACTCACATATGTAAATATTATTAATATGATTAATAATATTATTTTGTCACACTTGAAACTATATATAAATTTTACATGGCAACGGGCCGGGCAGGGCCCGGGCTTTTAAAAGCCCGGCCCTGCCCGGCCCGAGCCCGGCCAAAAAAAATTTGGCCCGGGCCCGGGCCAAACCCGGCCCAAATTGTCAAAAAAATATTATATAACTATTGAAGAACTGCAGATGAAGTGACGAAGTGCACTGTGCAGATGAAGAAACAAAGTGACAAAGTGCAGAAATGGGCAAGTGACGATGACGAAGTGATGAAGAAATTAAGTGACCTAGAGTCGAAGACGAGGCAACTGGCAAGTGACGATGCCGAAGAGAGAAAGAAATTAGGGCAAATCACAATTCACAAATGGGCTTATGGGCGTGAGTGTGTGAGCAGTGAGCTGTGACTTTTGATTTTTGTGACCTTTTTTTTTGGGTTATTTAAGCCCGGGCTTAAATCGCCGAGCCCGGTTCGAGCTTGGTTTTTAGGGCCCGACCCGAGATTTTAGTATCCCGGGCCAGGCCGGGCTCGGACTTTTCTACCACCCATAATATTAATGCTTAATAAATGATTATCTGACAATTATTTATTATTTATTATAAATTATATTATATAATTTAATAAAGATATTATTTGTATTTCCAAAAACAGTTTTTGGAAGCTTTTGATTTGGAAAGGAAGTTACACCTTTTTCAAAAAGGTATTAAATCAATTTATTTTGTAACATTCCTTGTTATAATTGTGACATTGAATACAAGATTTGGTGTTACAAAATTTTGAAAGAAAAACCCTAGGGTGGCCGAAACTTACATGTTAGGGAGGGGAATAGTTTTGTTAATTTTAGAAATTAATAACTCTAAGTATAAAAAGAAATTTGATTTTTCTTTTGTCAACCTTAATTCGTTCCAAACCCTAGCCACCCAAGTTCATCTTTTCTCTCAAGAGTTGAAAAAAATAAAAGAACAAAAGTTGTTGTGTGACATATTCAATCTCTAAAGTGTTTAGAGATTTATTTGTGAGTATAGCCCACACTAGTTTCCGTTTGTTGCGAGACATACTTGGATGTCCTTTCGGTGTCGAACCAAAATCCGGCATCATCTTCTTTACTCTTTACCCACGACAGTGAGCATTCCTTTTGCAGTTTTGCCCACTGCCGTATTTTTTTGAGGTTTTGGGGGTCGGTTTTTTTGGTTTTAATCTAGATTTTTAGGGAACATTTAGGGGTGTTTTGGGACTGTGTTAGGGCTATTTTTTAATTAAAAAATTAGACCTGAAACATATCAGCAGTTCACGCAAATAGGGGCAGATTCGGGCAGTGAGTTGTGAGCGTTTTCCGGTCCAAAACAGTCCAGATCTGATCCGTCATTTCGGGACTATTTCGGGGCTATTTCGGGGTTGAAATTTTTTCCAAAACAGAAGCAAAATTTCAGTGGTGGGGTTGGTAACATTCGATCTTAAGGAGAGAATGGCAGAAAAAAAAATTTATAGTCCAATCTCAGGTGCCTAATTTTTTTCCGTTGCGCTAGAAAAGTCGTTCCTACACCAATTACTTCCTCTGGAGTCCTTTGATTATTGATTATTTGCACTGTAAAGATCTGTTCGATATAATCAAGGTGAAAGGAATGAGATCAGATTCTTTCAAATAGAGTGACTGAAATAAACTTAACAACAAAACACTCGGCTAGATTAGGCAGTGGATCAGTCACAGTATTTTCCACCACATACCACATGATACAGACACTCAAGAAATGTGGATAAAGTTGGAAGATATGTACCAGGCCAATACAACTCATAATAAAGCCTTAATAATGAGGCGTCTGGTGAATTTGAAGTTACGGAGTGTAATTTCTGTTGCATAATACACCAATGAGTTCCAAAGCTTGGTGAACCAGTTGTTTACATTAGACATGCAACTAAGAGATGAAGTACAAGCTCTCATACTACTCAGTTCTCATTCTGACAGCTATGAGACATTGGTTACTCTCAGCAGTCAGGCTCCATGAGGCAAACTTACCATGCCTATGGTAAAAGATACCTTATCAAATGAGCAGGCCAGAAGAAAAGACGTGGGTAAAGATCAGACACAAGCCCTTGTCATGGAGAATCAAGGAAGACAACAAGATAAAAATCGAGGTAGAGAGAGAGGTAGAAGCAAAAGTATAGGCAAATCCACAAACGAAAGAAAGTCTACTTATAAGTGCTACTATTGTGGCATCGAATACCACTTAAAGAAGAATTACTGAAATCTACAACGAGAATAGGGTCAAGGAAATTCCCAACCGAAGAACAACGATGTGGAGACACTAGTAGTTTTCTCAAGAGATGTAGCAATCTGCTCCATCCAGAAAGAGATGTGTCATGGTCATCGTCGGATGACATATTTGCGGCACTTTATACAAGACTAATGTGAATATATGTGCAGAGAGCCTCAATATAGCTGAATGCGAGGCTTCTCAAAATTTGTGGCACTTGAAACTCGGTCCAATGAGTTATAAAAAAATTGTCTACCTTGACAAAGAATGATCTAATCTCTGTCTCGAAGAATGTTGATCTAGATCCTTGCAATCATTTTGTGTTTGGTAAGCAACATAGAGTCTATTTTAATTTATCTTCTACGAGAAGATCGGAGTTGCTCAGTCTGGAACACACTGATGTTTTTGGAGGTTAATTCACTAGGCAGTAACAAATAATTTCTGACTTTCATTGACGATGCTTCTCAGAAAGTGTGTGTGTATTTCCTAAAAAATAAAGGATCAGGTCCTGTATCATTTCAAACTATTTCATACCATGGTAGAGTGTGAAATATGGAAGAAATTGAAGTGCCTCCGCACAGATAATAGAGGCGAGTACACTTCTAGAGAGTTTGATGCCTACGGCAGAAGACACGACATTAGACATAAAAAGATTATTCCACGCACCCCACAACACGACATTCGACATGTTGCTGAAAGAATGAACCGCACTATTATTGAGAAAGTCAGAAGCATGATCACCATGGCTAAGCTGCTAAAGCCATTCTAGGGACAAGTTGTCCATGTCGCCTGCTACCTGATCAACTAATCACCATATGTAGCGTTGAATTTTGAGATTTCGGAGAAAATGTGTTTTGGTAAGAATCCCTTATATTCTCACCTTAGAACATTCGACTATTTAGAATTTACACATGTATCCAATGAGCTCAAATAGAAGCTTGATGCAAGAACCACTTCATGCATCTTCATATGATATGGAGACGAGGAATTCAGATATATGTTATGGGACCCGAATGAAAAGAAGGTCATTAGAAGTAAAGATGTAGTGTTTCTTCAAGACTGGATAATAGAATACATTAAAAATCCAAGATATCTTCTAATTCCAGTGCCGACAAAACTGATTCAGATTCAGACACAACCCCACCACCAACATGAGTGACCACAGATAATGATGGGGTGCATGATATGTCAGAAGCATAACCAGATGAGGAACAAGAGGGTGTTGAGTAGTGGGAGTCGCAGCCCACTCCATCAGAGGCTATATGATCATCCGCAGATCTAGATAATGACAGACCTCCAGAAACCAGTGAATCTCAAGTACGAAGAACTGAGTGAGACCATATTCCATCCACCAGATACTCAGGATCTGACTATATTCTGCTTACAGGCAAGGGGGGCCATAAAATTTCAAGGAAGCTGTATCTCATAAAGACAAAGGAAAATGGATGCACGTAATGCAGGATATGATGAAATGAAATCTCTGCATAAGAATCATAATAATGAGACAATCAAGCTCCCGCAAGGTAAGAAAGCACTGAAGAATAAATTGATGTCCAAGCTGAAGAAAGATGGCCATGAAAATATGGTGAAACACAAGGCCCGGTTAGTAGTCAAATGATTCCTATAGAAAAATGGAATCGACTTTGATGAAATCTTTTTACCAGTTATAAAAATGGCTTCAATCTGAGTTATCCTATGATTGGTAACCAATTTGAATCTAGAGCTTGAACAAATGGATGTTAAGACAATATTATTCATTGTGATCTATACGAAGAAATCTTTATGGAGCAGCCAGAAGGTTTCAAGGTTTCAAGAAAAGAGAACCTTGTTTGCAAGATGAAGAATAGCTTGTACAACCTCAATCAAGCACCAAGGTAGTGGTATAAAAAGTTTGACTCGTTCATGGTGAGTGAGTCGATGCTAAAAAAGAACTGCAGCAGACCAGTGTGTCTACATTCAAATATTTTTGGATGGAAATTTTGTTGCTCTTTTATTATATGTAGATAACATGTTGATCGTTGGACAAGATGCAGCGAAGATAAACCAGCTGAAGAATTAACTATCTAAGTCTTTCGACATGAAAGACCTAGGACCAGCTTAACAGATTTTGGGAATGCAAATAGTTCAAGACAGACAGAACAAAAGGTTGTGATTTTCACATGAGAATTATATTGAACGGGTAATCAAGAGATTCGATATACAAAATGCCAAACCTATCAGCATTCCGCTAGCACATCACTTCAAACTGAGCAAGAGTTTGTGTCCCTCATCCAAGAATGAGATAGAGGAGATGTCATTAATATCATATTTTTTAGCAGTTTTAAACCTAATGTATGTTATGGTATGTATCAGGCCAGATATTGCTCAAGTAGTAGGTGTAGTGAGCCGTTTTCTCTTTAACCCAATAAAAGAACATTGACATACAGTCAAATGGATTTTCGAGTACCTCAATGGTACATCGAAGTTTTTTCTGTTTTATAAGGGGAGCTGATCTAATCTTGGAAGGCTATACAAATTCATATATGACAGGAGATCTTGATGGTAGAAAATCTACATCATGTTTTCTCTACACTATTGCAATGGGAGCTGTGTCATGGCAGCAAAGATTGTAGAGTCGTATTATATTATCCATAACATAAACTGAGTATATTGCAGCAACGAAGTCAGGAAAATAAATGTTGTGATTAAAATGTTTTCTCCAAGAATTATGGATCAAGCAGACAGAATACAAGATACATTGTGATAGTGAGAGTGCTGTGAACTTGAGTAAGAACTCAATGTATCATTCCTGGATGAAGCACATTGATATTGACTATCATTGGATATGCAGGGTGATGGATCAACAACTACCAAGACTAGTGAAGATCAATATAAATAAGAATCCAGCCGACATGTTTGTAGCACCCCCAGTACGGAGACGTTATCGGCAGATGATGGATCCTCACCTCCACCCTAAGCCCCTGACTAACATTAAACTTTCTTTACTATTCATTTGACTATATTACTATAATAGACATTTATTAAATTATTTCTTGAACCAAGTAACATCGTACAAACAACTTACAAACTTTAAATAAATATTTATACCTCATATATATGACATTATATACCTCTAGACTTGACTCACACTGATATATATGCATTATATCTGAATGTGAACAACAACTTAGCATGACAGACCAATACTCTAGTGACTGCAGTAAACTCAACTCCTCGATTCTCAGGCTCTTGTTCGGTTATGGCTCACCAGATAAAGTTACATGCAAAACAAACTGTGGAGTTTGGGGGGTCAGATCGTTTGAACGACCTGGTGAGTGAATACTAAAAATAACAAACCATAAGAAAAATCTAAAACATATTCGTAAATCATTTTTCATGCATGTACCGTCAAAAATATATCAAACGCTCAATGTCCAAGTCGCGCGCATAAACTGAGTGAGGAACGAACTATCCCTTGTCTACAAGGTAGCAGGTCATACCATTTCAGATGGACGAGACCCTAATAAGAACCCCGACGAAAATATATGATGAGTCATAAAAATATAAAACATGCAACAAGTGTCGGGGCAGAAACATATCATTAATTGATCATCTAAGCTGAAACATATAGATAGTTCAGAAATCATAAAAACAGTAAACAAGCGATGAGACAGAAACATATAATCATCATGCATATTTTTCATCAATTTAAAACCTCAAAACTTGAAAAGAATTTTAAATCATAAGTCAAGAAAATAAAAAACAAAGCATTCACTCATTGTGCTATTGTAATTCGACAAAAGTACTCGGTGCGGAGGACCGTCGAGTATCCTGGCGTCGATCTAAAGCCAAAACAATTATTAGTTTCTATAACTCAGAACATTTTCATATGGTATAAAAGAATATCTAATGCGTGGACTCTTAATATTTCTGAATATATGATATATTTATGGCATCTATAAATTTTACGGCTTAGGTTTCGAGATACACAAGTGTGTGTTAGGGTTGGTGCTCGGAGTGCCAATCCGGATCGTATTTATGTCTGATTCATGAATACGAACAATTTCTTTTTTCATAATATTACTTATTTATGGTAGTACTTCTTGCTTTTATATACATATTCGATCTAATTACGATTAGATTGAAACTAAATATGATTTAGTGATATGTATATATTAGACAAAGATCCGATAATATATTTTGTAGTGCGCAATTACAAAATAGTTTGTAATTGACATTGGGAAGCATCACTATAAGTTGTATATTATCAAATAAATTTTCTGGTCAAGATTTACTAAGACGGGCCGGTTAGTAAAATCAACCGAGACCAGTACATGTCGTATATTGAAACTTGGTCCGATGGTTTATCCCAATGAACCATGAGTCTTGGGAGACTCGTGTAGGTGTTTATTTGATAAACACTGAATGACTCATCGAAGATTTCCTAATAAATGATACACCAACACCAATAGGAATCTTCTCGAGTCGAGTAGCATAGTGGTCCTTCGACTTGAGATACCACTGTGGATATATGAGATATCCTCCACACTTTGATTGCAGTCATGTCACCAATCTATTTAGATCAAACTTCCGCCTGTTCGTTGGGTGTGGACTGATGCTCATGATATCCTGTAAGTATTAGATAGAATTTGACAGTCCTATGTACAAGGCATAAGTATCATGTACGTATTTACGATCTAGTAAATCCATGGCCGTGGTATATTTCGAAAGCGAGTTCCGAGTGTTATCTAGAGATCGTAAATTTGAAAGTCGACTATATTATACTTTAGGGATTTGACGTTCCTATCTTTATCCCCGATATAATATTGATAGCCTGTGACGGAGGGATTATACGTATGCAATGACCTCTACTTGTATAATTTAGCGAGATTATTTGTGGTTGTCATAATTCATGAATGACTGAATTATGGACACGAAATTGGATTCCGTGACGGATAAACCTAAACTTAGATAGTCACACAATATGAAGTGTACTCGTTGAGCAATTGGGCAACGCGTTATGAATAATATAGATTATTCATAATACTTCAGCGGATTAAATGAGTTAATTCAAATTGTTTAAACGGTTAAACAAAAATACATTCATTATGGGCATTTCGGTAAATTAATAATTAATGTGTATTTATATTTGATACAAAATTTGATTTGATACATATTAATTAATTATCAAATGAGACTTTGACACATGCCATTAATATATTTATTTGTTATTTAATATAAATAAAAATACATATATAATAATAATCGCATTAATTAATTATTTAGATATTTAAATGTTAAATATCTAGATAATTAAATTATTTCATTATTACATAATTATTATGTAATATGTTTGATTATTATTGGCTACATGTTGCATGATTCTATTAAGCTTAAAGTTTACAAATTGAATTTGTTAACTTAAAGCTTATTATTATTAATTAATTAGATTAATTGACCAAATGACCAAAATATCCTTATCCCCCCCCCCCAAGTCGGTTTTGGCCTATATTTAAAGTTAGAAAATTTTGTTTTCTAAATGATAAGCTCCGATGGCCGAACCTCTCAAGCCTGAAAGCACCCAAAAATTTGTTTGAAGAAACAAGGAAGAAATTCAAGAAAAAGTTTAAGGAAATTAGGAGATTTGGAGATAATCTTCATAACTCTTAAACTTAGAAAGCTTGTTTATTGTTCTTTAACGTCTAGAATAGTTCTAGGGTTTCTTCCTTCTTAGATTTTGGGGCTTTTGATTTTGAGGATGGATTTGAAGGTTAGATGCATGTGTGAAGTTAGATTGGATAATATTAGTGTAATATTAGTTCAATTTTTTTCATTTTATGACTTGTTTCCATTCTAGAGTGTTATTACCACTCTTGTAACTCCTAGAATTGTTCTTGAATTTTTCTTAAATTCTTCATTTGTGGTGACTTTGGTTAGTGTAACTATTAATATGATTAATGTTGAGAAAATTGTATTTAAAGCATGAAAAATGATATTTTTGGTTACCAAATCAAATCTAGAATTTCTGTGATTTTGGTGATGAAAATTATGTTGTCTAAATATATTGGATGTATTTTTGGCATTGGAACCATTTTCGGAAATTATTTTGGAGTTGAAATACGCGAAAATGGTGAAAAACGGCGTTATCGGGAGAGTTTCGGGCTTACCGGGTGTCTGTTGTCCAAACAGTGAATTGGTCACTATTCGAGAAGCCCATGAACTGCCCCAGTACTATTAGGTCTGACCTGGGCATCCCTCATGTGTATTGGTTGGTCGGTTCGGATAAAAACGTATTTTATGTCATTTTACAGAAAAACGTTTTCGTAAAAGTTTCGCAGTGTTTCAAACTTATTTATGTCGTTATTTGATATCGAATAAATATGTTTAGGTGAAATATGAATGAATTATTCATATTGGATATTGAATACTTTATTTGGTTAGTTTAAAATTTTTAAAGTTACGATTTCACCCGAACCGCGCTTCTGCATGCGCCTTTGAGAAAACCCCAACAAAAATTGATATCAGAACAGGTCTGATCCTTCATCCATTATATTTTTCATGCTTGATATATGATACATAATCCAATTTTGATATTTGCACATGCATGTAATTTAGACGTTTCTTAATGTTTTGGTTCTACGCTAACATAAAACATAATGGAGATTTAATGGTTAAGTTAAGTTATGTTTTCTCAGGTAGAATTAAACTGTTGAGAAATTGATCTAGGTTAAATTCTGCATTTGATGTAGAGTAAAACTCTCTTTAGGAACATCCCCACTTAAATAAGGAATCAAAATAACTAGTATTATGAATATTTGTTTCTTGATCCACCTTGTAAGTACGGATGCAAATGATTTCCTGATGCTGTAGCTGTTTTGTACCAAAGTTGTGCAGTTATGGCTGATGGTAGTTCATTTGCGCTGGTAGAACTTATATGATAAGAGACAAATTCAAGTGAAAGTGGAAATCATGAACGTGCCAAAAAGATCAGGACTACATCGGTATCTTGAGTTTTTCACTCACAAGTGAAACCTTGATATGCCTGATAAGTGTGATTTATACCCACTTATTTCGGCATTCTTAACTTACTATTTTATTAAGTTTCCATATCATTTAATGTATTATGTAGTTCTTTTATATTTTATTTGTATGAAGCATTAATACATGGATCTTGGGTCATTTATACGTGTTTTGGGACCATACGGACGCATCGAAAGCACGCGGGAAGAGCAGAGATGCAAGATGTAGGAACCAGTGAAAGAATCACAGGCACTGCGGCTCCCCGCAGCGACTAGAAACATAATTTTTAGGGTTTTTAGGTGCTCAATGACCCCAAGGCTCTATTATAAATACATTAGTTCGTCCAAAACTCAAGGAGGAGGCTAATACACAGCACAAAACATAAAAACACATATTTTTAGAGAGATCCAAGAATGAGGATTGAAGAGCGACAAGATGAGACGAAGACAGTGACGTTCGAAGAGGAAGAGATTCAATAAAGGTTTTATCTTATTGTTTCTTTCTTAGAACTCTAATGATTTTCATTAGATTCATGACTTTATTTTCATTTTTTTTATCTATTGTCATGAACTAAAATCCTTAATTCTGGAGAATGATATAATCGATGCTTGAACCTTGTATTGTTTGTCAATTTTGTTATGAAGTATTATTTAGTTTATTTATATTCTTTTGAGTTTAATGCTTCTTGTTTGCTGGCCACAAATTAAGATGATGCATGTTTAGAATCTATCACTCGAGAGAGGGGATTTTGAATAAGATCTATAGAATATGACCTAGGAGTTTCATAGAGTTCGAGAGAATATATAAGTTCCTTTGAAGTCGTAATATAGAATCACAAAGCGTAACGAGTTCTTAACTACTAGATTTTTATAAAGATATCAAAGTCTGTAGTTGATGATATTTTCACTGATACTCGAGAGAGAAAGTGGATATTTTCGGAGTCTTGACTTATAAACAATACAACTGAACAAGTTAGGGGATAGCTAGGTGAAATCAGACTCTAGAATCTTATCATATTAGTTACTCCAATTTTATTATTTTTATATTTTATTTATTTAAATTAAATCTTTATTATTTATCTTCTAAATAAAGTTAGGATTATCAAATGTAGTATTTAGTGCCAGTTAACGCAATTCATGTGGGTTCGACACTCTTTCATTGATTTATACTAAAACTTGACATTGTACAATAGCGGTTAGATATAAAATATCACAATAATTTTTTGGCGCCATTGTCGGGGATTGTTTGTTTAATTCACATTACTCTTATTACCAAGTAATCTTAGCTTTAATTTATTTTTTTTGAATTTTTATTTTATTTTTTTTGTTTTCTTTGGTGTTTCAATGAGTGCTAAGATTCAAAAGTCTCGACTCGCTCTTGTTTGATCCCAAAATAGAAAGAACAACGAGGAGACAACGAAAAAAAAAAGGAAAATTGAAAAAAAAAAATCAATGACAGCTGAAAGCAGAGAGAACAACCCACGCTAGGTGGCAATCAGAGATCACTTCAAGCCGGTCATTGATGATATCTATTATGGGATTGCCCATCAACCAATCAACGCCAACAATTTTGAGCTAAAACCTGCATTGATCAACATGGTACAAAGAAATTAGTTTGGAGGTTTAGCTGTAGAGGATCCCAATTTGCACTTAAGGATGTTCCAGGAGATCGCTGATACCATAAAGATGAATGGCGTGAGTAAAAAGGCTATCAGGTTGCGCTTATTTTCATTCTCTTTACGGGATAAAGCATGGGATTAGCTACAATCAATACAGACAGTGAGTATCATAACATGGCAGACTATGGCCACAAAATTTCTTGAGAGCTTCTTTCCACCAGCTAAGTCAGCCTAACTGAGGGCAGAAATTAGTATATCTAAGAAACTGGAGACTGAGACTTTGTATGAAGTATGGGAGAGCTTTAAGGATTTACTCTGAAGATGCCCACAACATGATTATGCAGACTGGGTCTAGATTCAGTTGTCCTATAATAGGCTGAATAGTTCGAATATGACTGTGGTTGATGCGGCAGCTGGGGGAGCTCTAATCAAGAAATCAACTGAGGACGCCTACAATCTGTTAGAAGAAATGGCCATTAACCATTTTCAATGGCCAAGTGAACGCGCTATGGTGACCAAAGTGGCTGGAATATATGAAGTGGACCCTCTCGTGGCACTTACAACTCAGATTTCCACCCTATCGACTCAAGTAGCAGCCCTGACAAATCCACAAGTACAGCCATCTATTGAATCAGCGGCGGCTACAAACATGTGGTTATTGGAAGGAAACCTGAACTTTGAGCAAGTCCAATATGTGAATAATCAGAACTTCAACAGTTATAACGGCAATCATGTGCCTAACCGTTATCATCCAAACCTGTCATATGCTAATACAGGGAATGCCTTGCAACCTTCATCTGGTTTCGACTATCAAAGAGCTGAGCAGAAATCTTCGTTGGAAGATTTCATGAGCACATTTGTTGCTAATACTTTAGCGAGGTTTGAGAAGAATGAGTCAAGGCTAGACAATATTGAGACACATATGGAAAATATCGGGACAACAATGAAGTCCTTAGAAACACAGATTGGGCAGATTACGTCCTCCATGACCAAACAACAGTAATAGGTATTTGGATAAACCGCCACAACCGCCAAGATATCATTTTCATGTCAAAACAGCTAGTGGATACAAAAGAAGAAGCTACCATGACCACCATTTGAGTGGTTGCGTCTGGATGAAGACGTTAAATTTAGCGCTAGCGGTGAGGCAACCCTTGTATTTATTTTATTTTTATTTTCTTTATTTTATTTTTAATTTTTATTGTGTGTTAATTGTTTATTTATTCATTTTGCATGCTATTTATGCAGGTAGCACGAGACACACAAAGCATGCGCAACCAAATTCTGACCAGTAGAGCCTGATAAACTTCATGCACGACAGTGTTGTTCCTTACTTTTGTTTCGCTATATTTATCTTACATTGAGGACAATGTAAATTTTAAATTTGGGGGTGTGTGTATGTAGTGATAGTTCATGCTATATTTAAAATGCTATATAAAAAAAATTGTTATTTCTTATTTGTTAGTAAAGCATAAGTCTAATGATGAATTTATTTTCTTTAAATGAAATTGTAGAAATGATAAGTCTCAATTGATTTTTATCTGATGCCTTGAGTATGTGATCTAGGTTAGACTTGTAAGCACTTAATAATAGGTTTTTAGCAGCAAGATTCTAAGTAGTTGGCAAAGTAACTAGTTGAAGAAATTGTTTGCTGATGAATGACTGTTTTCTTAGATAACTGTCTCAATATGCTATTATTATGATGTATGGTATGATAAAAAAAAAACCACCTATAATCGATAAGCGTGAAGCTACCCATGGGCGAGTGTTAGGACCACCATTAGGAGAAATGCTACCTTAAAAGGTAGGTGTGTTTGAAAAAAAAATACAAAAAAATAAGAAAATAAAATAAGAAAAATAAGAAAATAAAATCATAACATACAAATGCAGAATAAATTTGAGATATCTAGGTTGGTTTAACTCATCGGATCTCAATTTTTGAGACGAAATCGTCGAGTTAGCTTACTTATGAGTCAAGCTGTGAATGAACCTTTACACATACACACTGTGAGTCTGGCTTAGATAATTTATTCAAGAACTTGGATTTAAGTCGCATTTGAGTACTTTGAAGGTTTATGATTTCATTGATAAGCATTCTTTGAGGACAATTGTATGCGTAACTATCGAGATTATTTTATTTTATTTTTGTTATTTTCATATTTTTGCATGATTGTGTGTGACTGACGTTTGTGGGTGTCGTCACTGTAAGCCCTCACGAGACTATAACTTGTCCACTAGGGCCGCCTGAAAGTTTAAAATCTTGTTGCATACGCTAAATGCAATCGTGATCCCTACGAAAGTGACATAGTTAATTTTATTTATTTAGTTTTTATTTAGTCTTTTGCTCGGGACTAGCAAAATCTTAAGTTTAGGGTTGTTTGATAAGTGTGATTTATACCCACTTATTCTGGCATTTTTAGCTTACTATTTTGTTAATTTTTCATATTATTTAATGTATTGTGTAGTTCTTTTATATTTTATTTGTAGGAAGCATTAATACATAAATCTTGGGGCATTTATACGTGTTTTGGGGCCATAGGGACGCATCAGAAGCACGTGGGAAGAGCAGAGATGCAATACGCATGAACTAGTGAAAAGAATCATTGGTGCCACGGTGCCCAACTTCTTGGCGTCGCGGTGCCTGCACGTCTGCTATACAAAAACCAGTGAGATGGGCACCGCAGCGCCCACTTCCCAGCTCTGCGGCGCCCCGCAGCGACCATAAACACAATTTTTAGGGTTTTTAGGTGCTCAATTACCCAAAAGCTCTATTATAAATACATTAGTTCATCCAAAACTCAATAAGGAGGCTAATACACAGTACAAAACACAAAAAACATATATTTTTAGAGAGATCCAAAGAGGAGGATTGAAGAACGACAAGATGAGACGAAGAAGGTGACGTCCGAAGAGGAAGAGACTCAATTCAGGTTTTATCTTCTTGTTTCTTTCTTAGAACTCTAATGATTTCCATTAGATTCATGACTTTGTTTTAATTTTTTTTATCTATTGTCATGAACTAAACTCCTTAATTTTGAAGAATGATGTAATCGATGCTTGAACCTTGTATTATTTGTCAATTTTTTTTATAAAGTTTTATTTAGTTTATTTATATTCTTTTGAGTTTACTGCTTCTTGTTTACTGGCCACAAATTAAGATGATGTATGTTTAGAATCTATCACTCGAGAGAGGGGATTTTGAATAAGATCTAGAGAATATGACCTAGGAGTTTCATAGTGTTCGAGAGAATATATAAATTCCTTTGAAGTCGTTAATATAGAATCACAAAATGTAACGAGTTGTTAACTACTAGATTTTTATAGAGATATCGAAGTCTGTGGTTGATGATATTTTCACTGATACTCGAGAGAGGGAGTGGATATTTTCAGAGTCTTGACTTATAATCAATACAACTGAACAAGTTAATTGGCATGATAAATACATAGGGGATAGCTAGGTGAAATCAGACTCTAGAATCTATATCGTATTAGTTCCTCATATTTTATTTATTTAAATTAAATCTTTATTATTTATCTTCTAAATAAAGTTAGGATTATCAGTTGTAGTATTTAGTGTGAGTTAACGCAATCCATGTGGGTTTGACACTTTTTCACTGATTTATACTAAAACTTGACACCGTACACTTGCGGTACGATATAAAATATCATAAAAATGCCTCATGTGAATGTGCCAAAGTTATCACAACGAGAAACGATCAGGATCAAAAGAGTCATAGTGAGTGTGATTGACAATGAGTTGTCTACCTGTGAATATACGTAGGCGAGAACGTTCTAAAATTGTGACTCGAAATATATTCATGGGGTCCACTTCTCACTATGGAATTCAATTTAATTATTGGATTCTCATTTTCCGTTGGGGATTACGGTATTATATAAAGTAGTGGGAGGCACTGCTAGGTTAAAAATTCATAACTAAGGCAATGTGTAATATTATAAAAATTGACGCTTATGTTTTTTTATTATATTGTGTATATAGAATTAAACTTCTAATCCACTGCATGCATATTATTTATATATATGTTTTCTGACTTTCCTTATGGTTGCATATTTCCAGAATAGGTTTTAG
Source organism: Zanthoxylum bungeanum (assembly GCA_019454045.1). Lineage (NCBI taxonomy): Eukaryota > Viridiplantae > Streptophyta > Magnoliopsida > Sapindales > Rutaceae > Zanthoxylum > Zanthoxylum bungeanum. Next base: position 67,995 of record SKCR01052135.1, on the reverse strand, counting down.
ATTAAGAGTAAACTTGGATATAATTAGATTAGTCTAAACCATCAGGAACTATTGTTCTGATTTTCTTGAAAAATCAAGATGGTTAGTGATAATTGATAGGTAATCTAAGAAGATATATGTTTTAGGATATAATAGTCTAGAGAGAATAGTTTCTTTTGCAGTGGGAATTGACCTGAATTAGTTCATGTCTCGAGATTCTTGACTAGCATTAAGAAAACCCATTAGGTATTTGTTTATCTGATAATGACGTTTCTTGACTTTAGTGACCTTTAGAGGTGGTGTGTCTGACACAATTTGCTAATCAATTATTTACAATTATTATGAATAGTTGAAGGTAAATTATAAAGCTAAAGAAATGAGATGTATATAGTTGTGTGTAGAGAATATTGATTCTCACAACACGACAACTATAGGTATTGCATACTAGATCTCTTGTTTAGTTATTTAAAATAGTGTTTAATGATTGTTTTGATATTTAATATCAGAACTTGTGACTATTAGATAGTTTCTTATTCCTTATAAACAGTTGTTACATATTTTAATACGACTGATAGTGTCATTAACAAAGATAAAAACATTAAGAAAAATATTTGGTTGAGTAAATAACTTAGAACAGTACTTTATGAGATTTTATCACTTAAGCATTAAATGCTTATTTTTTATAGTAAAGGATGGTCTGATACGAGGTCACACCACATATCCTTATCCATTTAATGAATACTATATTCGGAGAGTGATTAAATTTCATTTAACCAATGATCGTCATTGGACCACAGATTTATTAAATTAATACATTGGATGTATGTAGTTTAATGAATTAGAAATTGCATTGGATAATTTTCTTTACTTCGTAACTTAGTTAATGATTTGTCATGACTTAGTTACGTGTTTGTAAAAGAATATATATTGAACGTCTTGAATGGTTTGAGAATTTTCAATATGTTTCTGATGAAACTCGGATAAAATATTTTGAATGGTTCAAAGATATTCGATTTGAAATATTGAAAACTATATCTTTAAAATTCATCATGAGTCTTTGAATTATTCAAAGATGTTTGATATGATCAAACATATGAATTTATGGCAATTATTTCTAAGATTATTCAATGAATATGATTCTTACTCAATATTATTCTTCTACGATTCCATCATTATGGAATTGGTTAGTGAGAGGAATCGAATCTTATACGATTTGATTCGTTTGATATTGAGAGTTACCAAATTAGTTTCAATACTCTTGAGGATATGCTCCAGTAACACTAATTCATCTTTTTAATTAATGTTCCATTAGTTTCTACAGTTATATATATAATATGTATAAGTAAAAAAATTTGAATCTTGAAAAGTTTGAGATTTGAATCTTTCTTTTATATAATGGTTATATAATTGAAAAGTACTTGCCTATAGGAGGTACAAGCAAAAGTTTATCATTTATTCTATTTAATAGAATATTGTATTCTATTTGATATAATATTTTTCTATGATCCCGGGTAATAAAATTATTTTATTACTTAGTGTGTAACATCAAATGTTGACCAATGTAGAAAATACTTGACTTAGTGAAGTCAAATGTGAGAGTGATAAACTTTAAATGGAACTATATAATTAATAAGATGAAAAGACCCTTATGCATCTTCCATATAAGTCCAATAAGATGTCTAAATCATTTGCGAAGTATTTGATACTTAATGGTTCTTATGTTTTCTTATCGAAGAAAATTATCTTATAACTTGTAGTGGGAGCGATATTTGATATCGATCTCGGAAGTTAGCATTGAACCATAGATCTAAGATTGTTCGTAGCTTACTTCAATCAAGTTTTGAACTTGATTAAGCTTTCGTTATGAATCGTTCATAAAATGTGCAAATGGTTTCCACAGTAAAAACAGAGTGAGCTTATTAAAGGTTTGACCTTTATAGTATGATAGTGAAAAAAGTTATACTCAACAATCTATTATAGATTCTAAGGAAACTTGTCTATAGTCGCACTAATTGAACAATTAAAGATCTGTTGGTTAATGTTGATATTAAACTGTGTATATTAGCTAGAATGCAAAGTCGCATTTTTGAATGGTTTTTTCGCATAAGAGATCCTTTTTTTATTTCTTTATTTGAAGAGTTCATTCTGGAATGCCCTGGTGTTTGTATTCTGCTAAAATTATGGTTTGGTATAATGGCTTATAGAGCCTATTGTAGACTCAAATAAGCTTTCTAGAAATTTGTGTTTTCTAATTTTGATAACAATCAGATTGTCTGGTTTTATCAAAGCATGGAGAATACATATATAATGGTAGGGTTAGTGGGAGCGTACAAATTTCTTTCTAGTGTTATATATCCTAACGAAATTATCATTATTAATCTAATAATGAGATGTTTATAAGATAAAAGGTTTCCCTAAGTCTTATTTTCTCCGTGAAAATAGTGAGAGTAGTCTCTGTTATATTTGATATAAAGTTTCATATACATATAAAACAATAGACTTGTGAGATACTCCCATTAGTCGTGCATTAGATATGATCTAATAAGGACACAACAAGACTATCTGTGTGACAGTTAGTATAACTGTTTGACAATTAGTGTTTCTCTTGTATATAATATTTATCTTTCATAAAGGATGATTCCTTTTGTCGAAAGTGAAATTGATTTGAATGTCTAATTAATCTTATGCATCATAGGATGATGGCACAATGAATATTATATTATGTGCGATTAAATATATCAATTTAATCGTAATTGTTACGAGCTATTTTGATATGATGTAGATTATAGAATGTGTCTTAAAACATGTTCTTTGTTATCTTTGAGATATTAAGAACGAGTTTCTTATTCATGGAGAATATAATATGCAACCATTAGGATCTAATTATTTTGAGTCTAATTATGACATTAGATGGTCTATGTCAGAATGCAATGGGACTGTCACTGCTGATTCTACTGTATTAGTGGAATTAATGGTAACTTATGAAGTTGCATAATGACCTTATAGATTAGAAGTTTTGATATTAGTGTTGTGTTTGCAGTTGTCTCATAATATATGGATTTGATCTCTAAATACATAGACAACTCAGAAGCTATAGCAGAATATTGATGTCGCATCTGAGTCATATTGATATATAACTTAGGTTATACAATATATATATATATAAATGATGTGGGATAAGGAAAATGATTGGGTTTGTTGGACAAACTCAATATGTTATAGCGGTCTTACTTGTTGTTGCTTACCTCTTGAGTGATAGGTCAGCTCTTGAGGACCATGCGTGTGTATATAAATTTAGATGTGTATATGATATTGTGGATTGACATTAGAGCAAGTGGGAGAAATTTTAAGGGTTGGTGCTCGGAGTGCCAATCCGGATCGTATTTATGTCTGATTCATGAATATGATAATTCCTTTTTTCCATAACATTACTTATTTATGGTAGTATTTCTTGCTTTTATATACATATTCGATCTAATTATGATTAGATTGAAACTAAATATGATTTAGTGATATGTATAGATTAGACAAAGACTTGATAATATATTTTATAGTGCGCAGTTACAAAATAGTTTGTAATTAATATTGGGAAGCGTCACTATAAGTTGTATATTATCAAATAAATTACCTGGTCAAGATTTACTGACACGGGTCGGTTAGTAAAATCCGTTGAGACTAGTACATGTCGTATATCGAGACTTGGCCCGATTGTTTATCCCAATGAATCATGAGTCTTAGGAGACTCGTATAGACATGTAGGTGTTTATTTGATAAACACTGAATGACTCACCGAAGATTTCCTAATAGATGGTACACCAATGTCAATGAGAATCTTCTCTAGTCGAGTAGCATAGTGGTCTTTTGACTTGAGATACCACTGTGAATATATGAGATATCTTCCACACTTTGATTACAGTCACGTCACCGATCTATTTAGATCAGACCTCCGCATGTTCCTTGGGTGTGGATTGATGCTCATGATATCATGTGAGTATCAGATAGAATCTGTCAGTCCTATGTACAAGGCATAGGTATCATGTACGTATTTGCGATCTAGTAAATCCATGGTCGTGGTATACTTCAGAAGCGAGTTCCGAGTGTTATTTAGAGATCGTAAATTTGAAAGTCGATTATATTATACCTTAGGGATTTGACGTTCCTATCTATATCCCCGGTATAATATTGATAGCTTGTGACGGAGGGATTATACGTATGCAATGACCTCGACTTGTATAGTTTAGCGAGATTATCTGTGGTCATCATAATTCATAAGTGGCTGAATTATGGACACGGAATTGGATCCTGTGATGGATAAACCTAAACTTATAGAGTCTCACAATATGAAGTGTACTCGTTGAGCACTTGGGCAACGCGTTATGAATAATATAGATTATTCATAACACTTCACCGGAATAAATGATTTAATTCGAATCGTTTAAACGGTTAAACGAAAATACATGTATTATGGGCATTTCGGTCAATTAATAGTTAATGTGTATTTGTATTTGATACAAAATTTGATTTAATACATATTAATTAATTGTCAAATGAGACTTTGACACATGTCATTAATATATGTATTTGTTATTTAATGTAAATAAAAATAAATATATAATAATCACATTAATTAATTATTTAGATATTTAACTGTTAAATATCTAGCTAATTAAACTATTTCAATATTACATAATTATTATGTAATATGTTTGATTATTATTGGTTATATATGGCATGATTCTATTAAGCTTAAAGTTTACAAATCTACAAATTAGATTTGTTAACTTAAAGCATATTATTATTAATTAATTAGATTAATTTACCAAATGACCAAAATGCCCTTATTCCCCCTAAGTCGATTTTGGCCTATATTTAAAGTTAGAAAATTTATTTTCTAAATGATAAGCTTCGATGGCCGAACCTCTCAAGCATGAAAGCACCCAAAAATTTGTTTGAAGAAACAAGGAAGAAAGTGATGAAATTCAAGAAAAAAGTGTAAGGAAATTAGGAGATTTAGAGGTAATCTTCATAACTGTTAAACTTAGAAAGCTTGTTTCTTGTTCTTGAACATCTAGAATAGTTCTAGGGTTTCTAACTCTTGATACTGCTCAGCCTCTCTCCCTATTAATGTGTCATTATGAAACTCTTGGCTCTCAAAGTCTTCTTCAGTGTCATCTAAAAATGCTCCTTGAGGTATGTAGCTCTGATTATCAGTTAATTGTCTCACTTGATCTGTCAGTCTCTGTAATATTTTGCGATTTTGATTCTGAAAGATTGCTTCAAATTTAGCTTCACGTTTCTTGAGCATGTGAGCCAACCATTCTTCTCGTGTCTTTAGCATGTCAATCACCATATCTTCTACTGATGGTTCTGGTTCTTGAGAAAGATCATAGGTTAATGATGGATAAGAATGATAATCTGGTTCAGTGAAATATGTTGGTTCTATATATGAAGGTCTCTGATAATTTTGCAACCCCGAATTATAGTTGAACATGCAATGATCGCTAGGGTGGTTACCATCACATATCTCATAACTTATCATTGTGTTCTGGAAGGTTTGAGCAAATGTTGTGCTACTAGTTTCTGACACCCATTGATAGTTGTTGGGCTGGACAACAGGCCTCAGAAAACCGGACTATGTCTCTCTGATATGGGGTATATCTTCACCTCTTAAAGCTCTTAATGCTTCCATCATCCAATAGTGATCCATAATTTCAACCACATGAAATAAAAGAAAGAAATAAAGATTAAAATAAAAATAAAGAAAATTAGATACAAGTAAAGTATATAGCCTCAAAAATTAATAATACAAGAAAAATAAGTCCCTGGCAACAGCGAAAAAACTTGATCCGCGGTAAACACACTTTATACAAGCGCATGTATCGCACAAGTAGTATAAAAATATCGATCCCATAGGGACTTATTTCTCACGTTGTTAATTATTGAAGCTACTTTTTTACAAGTATCTAATTGGGATTGGAAGTGATTGTTGTTGGTTGAAGATGGATTTAACTAAACTAAATAAATAAAAATACAATAAAATACAAAAGAAATTAATAAAAGACAAAACATCCAGGGTTGTGACTCCGCCTAATATTATTCTAAGATGAATTGATTCTCCTATACATATGTCATATATCAGTTTGTTAACCTGGAATACTAAGATATACATAAGCCTTTTTTCATGGTTTGATGCAAATATTCAAAGTGACTTAATTAACTATATTCCTATGTTAACTAAGAAACCTAAATTCATTAAGATCAAGTTCCAATTATGACTAAACACGCCTGACAAGTATATTTCAGATATTTCTATCCTGAAAGGAAATCCATAAAGTGAGATCATGTGCTATTGAATATAAGGTTAAACATAAAATCCCTCTGTTAAGTTCATTCTACATTTACCATATCAATCTTATTGGTGATCAGACAACAAGAAGCATTGAGAACTAGATTAATAAACAAGCCAATGTATCACACATTATATAAGAAAATCAATTTATAAACTCATGAATATTGTGTTTCATCGCTTCCCTAGATTAAAAATAAAACATTGGGGTTAGGGGATCCACTTTTAATATTTCAATTCTAGAAATATCACCTCTTATAATATATAAATTTATATTATTACCTAATTAATTTATCTCAGGAATTAATAATGTCAAAATATATAAAAATAGCCATATAGGCGGTAACCAATTTTGTCCAGTAAAACCGACCATATAGGCGGTAATCCAGGTTGTTATATAAACCGGCTATATAGGCTGTAACATAGTTTGCCATTAATTAATCCAGATTATTATATCACAATTTATATATTATAAGGTATTTGAGATTAACCTATATTATCATATTAATGTTTCACCATTTACCCAGTGAAAGTAAATTAGCTAGACATACTGTAAATAAAAATACACATACTTTTATTACTAAAAATAAAAATACATAATAAAAATATAAAATAAAACTAAATAAACAAGATACAATCAGTAATCCCTTATTAGGAATCAAAGAATGTATGAAATGGAAAATGAAATTATGGCTTCAATTTATAGGCAAAAAAAAGGTTTCCACCAATTTCTCTAGATTAGTAAAATCTACTGAGACCAGTACATGTCGTATATCGTGACTTGGTCCGATGATTTATCTCAATGAACCATGAGTCTCGGGAGACTCGTATAGACATGTAGGTGTTTATTTGATAAACATTGAACAACTTACTGAAGATTTCCTAATAGATGGTACACCAACGTCAATAGGAATCTTCTCGAGTTGAGCGAGCATAGTGGTCCTTCGACTTGAGATACCACAGTGGATATATGAGTTATCTTCCACACTTTGATGGAAGTCACGTCACCGATCTATTTAGATCAGACCTCCATCTGTTCGTTGGGTGTGGACTAATGCTAATGATATCCAGTGCGTATCAAGATAGAATATGTCAGTCCTGTGTACATGTCATAGGTATCATGCACGTGTTTGCGATCTAGTAAATCCATGGTTGTGGTATAACTTCGGAAGCGAGTTTCGAGTGTTATTTAGAGATCATAAATTTGAAAGTCGACTATATTATGCCTTATGGATTTGACGTTTTTATCAATATCCTAGGTATAATATGGATAGCCTGTGACGGAAGGATTATACGTATGCAATGACCTCGACTTGCATAGTTTAGCAAGATTATCTTTGGTCGTCATAATTCATGAGTGGGTGAATTATGGACACGAAATTGGATTTCATAATGGATAAACCTAAACTTAGAGTCAGAATATGAAGTGTACTCGTTGAGCACTTGGGCAATGCATTATGAATAATATAGATTATTCATAATACTTCACCGGATTAAATGAGTTAATTCGAATCGTTTAAACGGTTAAACAAAAACACATGCATAAGCGCATTTTTAGTCAATCGTAATTATTGTGTATTTGTATTTGATACATAATTTGATTAGATACACATTATTATTTGTCAAATGAGACTTTGACACATGCCATTAATATATGTATTTGTTATTTAATATAAATAAAAATACATATATATATAATAATTATATTAATTAATTATTTAGATATTTAAATGTTAAATATTTGAATAATTAAATAATATACTTTTTCATAATTTTTATGAAAAATGTATGATTATTATTGGTTACTAATGGCATGATTTTATTGAGCTTTAAGTGTGAAAATTTGATTTGTCAAATTAAAGCTTATAATATTTAATTAGATTAAATTACAAAATTGACCATTTTTCCCCTACCAAAGTCGGTCATGTTGTTTTTAAAAGGGAAAATGTTTTCTTTTCTTCTTCAATGGCTTGCTATGGCCGAATGACTTCCTCCAAAGCTCTCAAATCTTGGCTTGATGATTCATGGAAGAAAATCAAGAAAAAGCTTTAGGAAAATAAGAGATTAAAGGTAATCTTCAATTCCCCTAAGATTTGAAAGCATGTTTCATGTTCTTGATTATCTAGATGGATTCTAGGGTTTCTTCTTTTTCTTATAATTTGGGGTTTTTTGGTTTGGAGGATGAATTGGAAGGCTTTGTGCATGTGTGAAGTTGTTTTGGATGATATTATTGTAATATTTATTCAATTTGATCATTTGATGATATGTTGACATTCTAGAGTGTTATGACCACTCTTGTAATGCCTAGAATTGTTCTTAGGTGGTTCATTTGTGGTGACTTGGTTGGTGTTAAAATTAATTAGATTAATGTTGGAAAATTGGATTTTAAGCATGAAAAATTGATATATTTTGCTTATGGATCAGATATGGAAATACTATGTATTTGGTGATGCAAAATATGTCATGTGAATGTATTGGATGTGTTTTGGGTGTTGGAAAAATTGTCGGAAATTATTTCGGAATTGAAATAAGCAAAACGGTGAAAAACAACGTTACCGGGTGACTTTTGAGCCAACCGGGTGATGGCTGCCCAAGCAGTGAATTGATCACTGTTCGGGAAGCCCATGAACTGTCCTAGTACTATTGGGGTTGACCTGGACAGCCCTCATGTGTATTGGGTAGTCGGTTCGGTCAAAAACACATTTTATGCCATTTTGCGGAAAAATGTTTTCGTAAAAGTTTTACGACGTTTCTTAGTTATTTATGTCGTTATTTGATATCGAATAAATAAGTTTAGGTGAAATATGAATAAATTATTCATATTGGATATTTAATAATTTTTCTGTAATTTTAAAAGGTTTTAAAATTACGATTTCACCCGAACAGCGTTTCTGCCGCGCTCTTTGCCCGAAACCCCACAAAAATGATATCAGAACTTGCGACTATTGGATAGTTACTTGTTCTTTATAAACAGTTACATATTTTTATATGACTAGTAGTGTCATTGATAAGAAGATAAATATTAAGAAAAATATTCGGTTAACTAAATAACTTAGAACAATGCTTTATGAGATTTTATCATATAAGTATTATATGTTTATTCTGTATGGTAAAGGATGGTCTGATACAAGATCACACCATATATCCTTATCCATTTAATGAATAATGTATTCAGGATATGATTAAAAATCATTTAACCAATGATCATCATTGGACCACAAATTTATTAACTAATACTTTGGAAGTATGTAGTTTAATGAATTACAAATTGCCTTGAATAGTTTTCTTTACTTCGTAACTTAGTTAATGAATTGTCAATACTTAGTTGTGTATTTCTAAATGAATATATATTGAACGTCCTGAATGGTTCGAGAACTTTCAATATGTTTCTGATGAAACTCGGATAGAATATTTTGAATGATTTAAATTTATCCTATTTGAAGTGTTGAAAACTATATCTTTAAAATTCATTGTGTGTCTTTGAATTGTTCAAGTATGTTTGATATGATCAAACATATGAATTTATGGCAATTAGTTCTAAAATTATTTAATAAATGTGATTCTTACTAAATATTATTCTTCTTCGATTCCATCGTGATAGAATTGGTCAGTGGGAGAAATCAAATCTTACATGATTTGATTCATTTGATATTGAGTGTTACCGAATTAATTTCAATACTCTTGGGGTTATGCTCCAGTTACACTAATTCATCCTTTTAATTATTGTTCCATTAGTTTCTACAGTTACGTATATGATATGTATAAATAGAAAATTTGAATTTTAAAAAGTTTGAGATTTGAATCTTTCTTTTATATAATGGTTATATAATTGAAAGTACTTACGCCTTGAAGGTACAAGTAAAAGTTTATCATTTATTCTATTTAATAGAATATTATATTCTATTTTATATAATATCTTTTCTACGACCCCGAGCAATAAAATAGATTTATTACTTGGTGTGTAACATCGGATGTTGACAATTATAGAAAAGACTTGACTTATTGAAGTCAAATGTGAGAGTGATAAACTATAATGGAACTACATAATTAATTGGATGAAATGACCCTACGATATCTTCCGTATAAGTTTAATAGGATGTCAGAATCATTTAAGAAGTATTTGATACTTATTAGTTCTGTTGTTTTCTTATTGGGGAAAATTATCCTATAATTTATAGTGGGAGTGATATTTGATATCGATTTCGGAAATTAACATTGAACCATAGATCAAAAATTGTCCGTAGCTTACTACGATCAAGTTTTGAACTTGATTAAGCTTTCGTTATGAATCGTTCATAAAATGTGCAAATTGTTTACGCAGCAAAAACAAAGTAAGCTTGATAAAGGTTTGACCTTTATAATATGATAGTGAGAAAAGTTATACTCGGTCATCTATTGTAGATTCTGAGAAAACTTGTCTCAAGTCGCACTAATTGAACAATTAAAGATTTTTTGGTTAATGTTGATATTAAATAATATATTTTGGCTAAAGAATGCAAAGTGGCGTTCCTGAATGTTTTCTTCGAATGAGAGATCTGTTGTGGTTTCTTTGTTTGAAAAGACCCAAACGCTCCACAAAACACTCCACCAAACACTCCATAAAACACTTCACAAAACACTTCACAAAACACTCCAGTGGAGAAATTGACAAATTGTTTTTTTCTTTTCTTTTTAAGATTTGAAATTTAACATACTTTGGATTCTTCGTCAATTTCAGTCTTGAAAACTTCAGAATTTGAAAATCTTTTGAACATTAAATTTGTATGTCTTTGATGAGCGAAAAATATATCACTATTTACCGCCTCTTTTACCTAATATTTTGTATGGTTTCTCGAGTTTTATGAATGTTTTAATGTGTTTTGTGTTATTTTGCAGATAAATAAAGTTTTGGGACTCAATGGAATCAACTTGGGGCTAAAATGATGAAAATCGGACAAAATGGCAAAATTAGAATTTCGCGTCGTGACGCGCTGATGTAATTATGCTGTCGACATGCATCATCATGATGTCACCCTCAATTACTATTCTTCCGACACTTGTCAGTGCCACGTCATCACCTTCGTCATCATGACGTCAGCATAATGATTCACTCTGTCGACATACGCCATTGCTTATGTCAGCGTCGCGAGGCGCAAGCCTTCACGCGTCACGACGCTGAGCCAATAATTTATACTGACAGCCACGTGTCAACATCTCAGCAAAATGCATATATGTGTCAACAATCAATGGCGCGTCGCGACGCACAAAGCTTTACGTGTCGCAATGCGCAGACCGAAATTTTGCCTATAAATTGGAATTGATTTCATTTAGAATTTTCAAACTTTCTTTAAGTTTCTAATAAGGATCTAAGGATTGTATCTTGTTTGTATTTATTTTTAGCATTTTATTTATGTATTTTTATTTCTAGTAGTAATAGTAGTTTATTTACCTTAAATTTCTTTTATGTTTGTAGTTAATTTTCTGCTGGGGGAAGGGTAAAGCTTTTATTATGATAATTTAGATCAATCTCCCTTAAATTATAATATATAAATTATCTTAAAACCTGACTTAATTGGATACCGCCTTTATGGTCGGTTGGACTTAATTAAATTGATTTTAACCTGACTAAATTGAATACCGCCTTTACAGTCGGTTGGAATTAATTATAACTTGACTTAATCAGGATACCGCCTATATGGTCGGTTGGTAATGACATTCAAATTTATATATTATAATAAGGGAGATTTCTAAATTAGAAATAGTAAAGGTGGATCCCCTAACTCCATCATTTTATTTTATTCCAGGGAAGTGATGAAACACAATATTCACATGCTTAATAATTGATTTAATTATATTATGTTTAATGTTTTAGTTTGTTTATTGAATCTTAAACTTAATGCTTCTTGTTGCCTGATCACCAACAAGATTGATGCGGTAAACTTAAAATGAACTTGGAAAAGAGATTTTAAGTTTCAGCCTTAGATTCAATAGTTCACGATCTCATCTTAGTATAGATATCCCTAAAGTAGATTTCCTTCCAAGATAGACATATACCTCTCGTGCGAGGGTAGCTACAATTAGAACTTGAACTTAATAAATTCAGGTAACTTGGTTAACATAGGAATATAGTTAATTGGGTTATTCTAGGTGTTTGCATCTGACCATCAGAAGAGGTTTTTGCATATCTTCGTGTTCCAGGTTAACAGACTAATTTATTACACATGTATAGGATAATCAATTCATTATTAGAATAATATTGTGTGGAATCACAACCCTAGATATTTGTGTCTTTTATTTATTTTCCTTATTATTTTCTTTTGTGTATTTATTTATTTAGAAAATCCACATTCAACCAACCAATCAAGCAATCATTCTCTTCTTATCCTAATTAGATACATGTAAATAAATAATATCAATAATGAATAACAACATTAGAAATTAAGTCCTCGTGGGATCGATATTTTTATACTACTTGAGCGATACGTGCGCTTGCATAACGTGTGTGATTTCACCAATCAAGTTTTTGGCGCCGTTGCCGGAGACTTATTTTTCTTACGTTATTAATTTTGAAGCTATCTATTTTATTTGTATCTAATTTTCTTTACTTTTATTCGTAATTTTTATTTTTCTTTTATTTTTCAGGTGGTTGAAATGGATCACTATTGGGCGATGGAAGAATTAAGAACTTTAAGAGGTGAAAATACACCTCATATCAGGGAGCAATAGTCCGATTTTCTGAGGCATGTTGTGCGGCCCAACAACTATCCATGGATGTCAGAGCCAATCAATACAATATTTATTCGACCAATTCATAGATGTGAGATATGTGATGGTAACCAACCTAGCGATCATTGCAAGTATATCTATAATTCAGGGTGGCAGAACTATCAGAATCCTTCATGGTACGATGAACCATCATATTTCACTGAACCATATTTTCTATCTTATCCACCATCAACCTATGATTTTCATCAAGAACCAGAACCATCCGAGGAAGAACGATTGATTGACATGATCGAGGCACATAACAAACGGATGGTTGACAAGTTCAATAAATGGGAAGCTGAATTTAAAGAAACCTTTCAGAGACAAGCAGCAACTTTACAGAAACTGACAGATCAAGCAAGACGATTAATAAAAAACCAGAACTACATACCTCACATAACATTTTCAGATGACACTGACGAAGCCTTCGAGTACCAAAAATTTAACGATGATACTTTAACATAGGAAGAGGCTGAGTAGTATCAAGAATTAAAGATATCAGTTCTGAAGTCTGAACTATCAGAGTTTCAATTTGATCTGGATAATTCTTTGGTTGCTGATTACATCTCTGAGGAGGAACAAGTAGCAGAGCTATCTATACCAACTACACCAACAAGTGAGGATGAAACTCTGCATCCTCAAAATGAAGATCTTGGAGCATGCATTGTACATATGTTTGAAGAAGAGCTACACAAGCCATTCATACCAACCACATAGGATAAAGACCTACAATCAGACATATTTTTACATCCTCAGGTTGACATATATGGAGTATGCATTTCACATATGATAGATAAAGAGCTGAACAATAAAATTCTGAAATACATCTGTGAAGAAAATGTGGAGCAAGAAGCAAAACAAATGGAAAAGCAAGTGTCTGACCACATTGAAAATCTCATAACTTTAATAGAAACACCACTATTTTGGGGAGTACAAATCAAAGACATCGCCCATAATCTTGACAGAATGGAAATCCCATTCAAAGTCAAGCCCAATACAAGACCTCCTGATTTTATTTCTTACTTTTCAGGAACCATTGGAGCGACAAAGTTTAAAAATGTGGCACAAGCACTGAATAAGACAAAATTCTTTTTGCCGTGAGCGTTGCTTTTGAAAAGTCTCTTCCAACAATAAAGTGGCAAAAAGAATTTTGTCTCATTCAGTGCTTGTGCCACCTTTTTAAACTTTATCGCTCCTGTAGTTTCTAAAAAGAAAGAAAGAAAATCATGAGGTCTAGTATGGTGCTTGACTTTGAATGAGAATTACATTTTGTCAAGCTTTTGGGCTGTGTCTTTGATTTGTACTCCCCAAAATAGTGATGGTTCTCCTGAATGCTTGGGATCTTCAATATGTTCAGGTATTTGATCTTCCATTTGTTCTGCTTCTTGCTCTACATTTTCTTCACAGATGTACTTCAGAATTTCATTGTTCAGCTCTTCATTTATCATCTGTGAAATGCATGCTTCGTGAGGTGTGTAGCTCTGGTTGTTGATTATTTGTCTCAATTCATTTACCATCCTCTGTAAGGTTTTGATTTGATCCATAAATATTTCATCCTGTTTAGCTTCCCGTTTCTCGAGCCTGTTTATCAACTGTCTTCCCGCTGATGGTTCTAGTTCTTGAAGATCGTAGGTTGATGGTGGATAAGATGGAAAATGTGGTTCAGTGAAATATGTTGGTTCATTATATAAAGATCTCTGATAGTTTTGCCACCCAGAATTGTAGTTGTACTCGCAATGATTGCTAGAGTAGTTACCATTGCATATCTCACATCTCTGAAATGGTTGAGCAAATATTGTGTTACTTCTCTCTGACATCCATGGATAGTTTTTCAGCTGGATAACAGGCCTCGGAAAACCAGACTGTTGCTCCCTGATTTGGGGTGTATCTTCACCTCGTAAAGCTCATAATTATTTTATCGCCCAATAAAGTTCAATTTTCAACCACCTGAAAATAAAAGAAATAAATAAAAATTACAGATAAAAATAAAGAAATTAGATACAAGTAAAATAGATAGCTTCAAAATTAATAACGCAAGAAAAATAAGTCCCCGACAACGGCGCCAAAAACTTGATCAGTGAAATCATACACGTAACGCAAGCGCACATATCGCTCAAGTAGTATAAAAATATTGATCCCACGAGGACTTAATTTATACTGTTTTTATTAATTATTGATACTATTTATTTACAGGTATCTAATTAAAGGGAGAAGAGAATGATTGCTTGATTGATTGATTGAATATAGATTTGCTAAATAAATAAATACACAAAAGAAAATACTAAAGAAAATAAACAAAAGACACAAATATCTAGGGTTGTGATTCCACACTATATTATTTTAATGATGAATTGGTTCTCTTATATATGTGTAATAAACCAGTTTGCTAACCTGGAACACGAAGATATGCAAAAGCCTATTCCGATGGTCAGATACAAACACCAGTATAACCTAATTAATCATATGTCTATGTTAACCAAATTACCTGAATTCATTAAGTTCAAGTTCCAATTATAGTTACCCCCGCCCAACAGGTATATGTCTATCTTGGAAGGAAATCTACCTAAGAATATCTTGCCCCAAGGTGAGATCGTGAGCTATTGAATCTAAGGCTGAAACCTAAAATTCATTTTCCAAGTTCATATTAAGTTTACCACATCAATCTTATTAATTGACAGTTAATAAGAAGCATTAAGCTTAAAATTCAATAAACAAGCCAAAGCATCACGCATAAAATAATTAAATCAATTATAAAACTCGTGAATATTGTGTTTAATCACTTCCCTAGAATAAAAATAAAATGCTGGGGTTAAGGGATCCACCTTTAATATTTCAAATATAGAAATCTCACTTTATTATAATATAGAAATTATCAGTGTTACCCATTTAAGTCAAACCAGCCATAAAGGCGGTGTTATTATTTGTCCATAAACCAGCCATATAGATGGTAATCATATGTCACCTAAAGACCGACCATATAGGCGGGGTCATATTATGTCAAATAAATAAAACCAGCCATTAAGACGGTATCAACATTAATCCATATTATTAAATTACAATTTCCACATTATAAATTAAGTGAGATTAATCTACCTTATCATATTAAAGGTTTCACCCTTCCCCCAACGGAAATTAACTACTAAACATAAAAAAAGTAAAAACAAACAAATTATTATTACTAAAAATAAAAATAAAAATACATTACAAAACTACTAAATAAAACACACAAGATACAATCCTTAATTCCTAATTAAGAAACCAAGGAAAGTATGAAATTTACAAATGAAATGACTTGGTATTTATAGGCAAAATTTTACCTCCACCAATTTCTCCACCAAACATGGCAGCAAATCCTCCACGTGGAAGTTTGAAAATTTTCATTTTTTTTAATTTTTTTTATTTTGAAAATGACTTTAATAATTACACATAACATACTTCCGGATGTTTTATCAATTTCGGTCATGAAAACTTCAAAATTCGAAATTATTATTCAAAATTGTAGATCTTTGAGTCTTCTTTAATTTGAAACTTGAATCACTTTAATCCGATATCGGAGTAGAAAGTTATGGCCAAAATATGAAAATTACGCCAAGTTGAAATTTCCGAAATCGTACTTCGTTAGAACGCCATTTCAAGTTTCCAACCTCTAAAATCCAAATGTTAAGTCCAGTTTTTACCCTTATTTGTTCCATATTTCATCCTGATTGATTCCATTGAGTCCTGATTTTATTTTATCTGTAAAATAAACTAAAATACATCAAAATTCATCAAACCCGAGAAATCATACAAAATATTATGTCAAATGGACGATAAATAGTGATATATTTTCCACTCATCAAAGCCTTTTTGACGGATGGACTTCAGTAATGTCTGACTGAATACGATAAATTTAACGCTAACATGGAGGCAACCCATGCAAAATTTTTATTTTTATTTAAATTTAAATTTTTATATTTGTGTAAACATGTTGTAGAATTTTTTATTTTGTGTGTTATTTTTGCAGGAAAAATAAAGACGGAGCACTTAAGGCAAAACAAACCAGTGAAAACGGGGTTATCACGGAATAAAGTTTGACAAAATTATGAAGATAAAAATTCAATTCATCAGAGATGGCAGAGTAAGGAATCAACTCTTGAGACGCATCTTAATAGATATAATTAAAAGATTCACATTTTTCCAAAAAAATCATGCGTCGTGATACGTAAAACCATGCGTGTCGCGACACACTGACCTAATACGTAATGCTCATTTTTTAGGGCATCGCGTCGCGACTCATAAACATTGTGTGTCGCGACGCGAACGTGAAATCAGGTCTTAAACCAGTGACTGCCGCGTCTTCTCTTCATTTCCATTTCATCATCTTCTTCATTTTTCTTCATATTTTCTTCATTTTTCTTCACCCAATACTCGATTTCTCCTTCAAATCACTCAACCAAACTCATAAAACTCCAAATCTTCCATTTTCCCCTTGATTTTCTCTCATTTTATCTCTCATTTTTTCATTTTCTCTCTCAAACAAACACTCAAATCCACCACCAAATCTCACCAAATCACTCCCACAACTCACCCATCCTTCATTTGCACGTGAACCACTCGGATTTGGGACTCAAGCTTGCGATTTGGGTATATTTTTTACTTTAATCTTCAATCTATTTGTGATATTTGCAAAAAAAAAAAAAAACAGTGCGTGTCTTTTGCTGTTGTGGGAATTTATGAAAATTACTATTGTTAAATTCATAGAATTTGGGAGCGAAGTTTTAGTGGTTGTGGAATAATTTGAGAAGTTGGTTTTAGGTTGAAAAATTGGAAAATCTTGAAATTTGGGCGAAATTCTGTCGAAATTTTAAAAATTAAAAATGGCCCCTAAGAGAACGAGAACCTCAGTGGCAACCGGATCCAGTTACAATACAACAAAATTTGTATCGACAGTTGATGAGCGACGATATGAAAAGGGGATGGGATAAAAAGTCCCAATAATAGAGAGGGGTTTTGAGATTAACCCTGGACAGTTCCCCCAGATTTATAGAATTATCGCCACCAAGCACTGGCATAAGCTTTGCTAACAGTCTAACTCCGCCTGTGTATCAGTTTTCCATAAGTTCTACGCCAATGCTTACTAGCATCAGGCGTACTAGGTGTTAATGAGAGGTCAACATGTGATGTTTCAATAGGTGTTATGGGTTACCCGATATGGAGGCAGATGAATATTCAGCAGCCAGTGAGCATTTAGATATGACTCATCTCACAGAAACACTTTGCATCCCCAATGCTGCATGGGATATGAGTAGCAGTGGGGAATATTTAAAGATGAGTTCTAGATATCTTAAACCGGATGTCAGGGTTTGGTTTCATTTCCTTACGCGAACATTGCTGCCAGGGACCCATATTACAAATGTAACTAAAGAACGAATGATCCTGTTATACTGTCTGCTGGAGGGACATACCATTAATATCGATGGGCTGATATCGACCAATATAGCTTGGCCAACATGTTTTACACAAACTGACCTACTATACTGTAGTTTAATTACAAACATATGCACACGGGCCATGGTGCCCTTGGACCTTAGGGAAGAATCGATGCAGCCCACCACTGCATTAACCGCTCATATTATCCATCAACTCCAAGCAGAGAGGCCTGCACATGCCGGGACTTCCTCATCAGCACCTGTTAGGGATGGCAAAAATCCTCGCGGGGATGAGGGCCTGCGGGGGCCCGATATGTTAGGGGCGGGTATTTAGAAATCGTTTTTAAAAATGGGCCGGGTGCGGGTATAATTTTTAATACCCGTTAAGTATACGGGCCGGGTACGGGTATAAGACTTTCTAACTCGTACCCGCTTAATAAACATAATGGATTTTGACTTTTTAATTATTAACTTTTTATTCAAAAAAAACTAATTACTTATTTATCCAACTCACCTGCCACTTAACAATTACCAACTTTCCAATTCCAGTACCACTCACATTGGGAAGGCAAATAATATGAAAATTGAAAAGTGTGGTATTAAAAATTCAAGACTCCACCCAATTATTTTTCATTTCACCGATTGCTTTTCATTAAAGCCTTTTAAATTTTTGAAGTTTTTCAATACACAATAATCATTCATCGTCATCAGTAGCCTCTAGACAAGACTTATTATGTACCCATTGTTGTTCATAGTGGAAGCTTTGAACTGGATTAGAAAACAAATTCTTAGTGTTCTATTGTTTACATTTTGCTGTGTTGTTTTTGGAGTGCTAATTAATATTTCCATTAATTAATTCTCAACAAAGAGAGGTAATAAATATTTTAGCTGCTTAATTGATTATTGTTGGTTCATCAGGCATCAGGTTCAGGTAAACTTCTCTCAATATTTTTTCAATTTTATAGTATTGATTTTGCAAGAATGCGATGATTTATTATTTTATTATTTTGAATAACATGTGTTCATTAGATGTATGTAGGTGATTTAATTTTAATCTCAAATAAAATTTTATTGTTGAGTTATGTAATAATTAATTTGTTCATTTTAAAAAAAAATAATATTACAGGTTTAAGATGTCAACCCATATACCAGAACTTGTAGATGTAGATGATGAATTAGACAATGTGCATGTAAATGATATTCAGAAGCCTACAAACAAAAAAAAAGAAGGAGAATTTCTGAAGCATGGTCGCATATGGAAAAAAATTATTATGGGGATATCAAAAGCGGTATGCAATTATTGCAAGGCAGAGCTTGTATCACGAGCAACAGATGGAACTCGACATTTACTTGACCATATACGAACTTGTCCAAATCGAAAACAAATGAAATTAGAAAAATGTTTGTCAGGTAAGTTGAAAGTGGTGAAGGATGGAGAAGGAAATGCCAAAGTGGAGACTTATGTGTACCCTTTAAGCTGTGTAGAGCATCGAGGATTTAGAAAAGTTCTATCTTCCCTTAATCCAATATGGAAGGATGTGTTCCGTAATACTATTAAAAGGGAAGTAATGGATATGTATCAATTGGAGAGGACTAAGGTGGGAAGTTTGATGGAGAGTATTTCAAGTAAGATTGCATTTACAACAGACATGTGGACAGCAAGCACACAAACAAAGGGATATATGGCACTTTCAGCACATTATATAGATGACTCTGGACTTTACGAAGTCAAATTTTTAGGTATATTTTTTGTTTTAATTAATTAATTACTTATTCAATTACCATATATTATATTAATTGTTCATATTTCCATTATTGTTAAATTTGTAGGTAATAAAATAAATTATAATGTCTTTATTTAATTTTTTATAGGTTTATATATGTGCGTTCTCCACACACATCTAAGACATTATCCGATACTTTGGTACGTTGTTTAATGCAACAAAATCTTGATCGTAAGATTTCTGCTTTGACTGTTGATAATTGCAGTACTAATGATCGTATGATTAAGTATTTGTTAGAAAATCTTGATAAGAATGATTTGATCATGCATGGCAAATTGTTTCACATACGTTGCACTGCCCATATTTTAAATTTGATTGTCAAGGATGGCTTGAGTGTTATCGGTGATGTGATTGTGAAAATTCGAGAGAGTGTTAATTTTTGGACAGCAAGTGCTAAAAGGAAAGAAAAATTTGAGGAACAACGACTTAAGATGAATAGTATATATAGTAAAAATCTAGCTCTTGATTGTGCCACCAGATGGAATTCCACATATATAATGCTTTCCATTGCATTACAATATAAGAATGTTTTCTTTAGGTTGAAGCAACTTGAGTCACAATATAAGAGTTTCCCTAGTGAAACAGAGTGGGAGTTGGCTGAGATATTGGGTGCTAATTTAAAACCATTTTATGATGTGACTGAGTTATTTTCTGGAACCAAGTACCCAACAACCAATTTATTTTTCATGCATATTTGTCATGTTAGATTGTCATTGAAGGAGTTGCTTGATTCTAGTTATGTTGAGATTAAAACAATGACATCTTCAATGATTTTAAAATTTGATAAATATTGGAATGATGTAAATGGAATATTAGCGACAGCTGCGATGTTGGATCCCAGATATAAAATGAAGTTGGTTGAATATTATTTTCCCATGATTTATAGTGTTAATTCATCATTTCATATTAAGAGAGTTCAAGAGTTTTGTCAGGATTTAGTGAAGGATTATCAATCAAAGTGTCAAGTTGTTAATGATTTTTCTAGTTTTAACAGTTCTTCACTTGTTCAATCTTATTTGGTGGAGTCTCCATCCCAAAAACAAGTTGCACTTAAGTTAGGATTTCAAGATTTTATAAATGCCGATACTAGTGGAGTTGTGAAGAATGAGTTCGAGTTATATTTGGATGAAAAGCTTTGGCCTTTAACAGATTCCTTTGATATTTTGGGCTGGTGGAAGGCAAACACAGCTAAATACCCTTTATTATCCAAAATTGCTAAGGATATATTGGCAATTCCAGTATCCACAGTTGCTTCTGAATCAGCATTTAGCGCATGTGGTAGAATTGTGAGCGCACATCGTAGCATACTACATCCAGATATATTGGAGGCATTAATGTGTAGCCAAAGTTGGTTGCGTGCTTCCATTGGAGGAGGTATAAATTTTATTTTAAATAATTATTTGTTCAATTCAATATAATATTTTTCTCATTGTTTTGAAGATGAGATTTCTATCAATATTAATTAATTAATTTATTTCATTTTGTTTTAAAGATAAGATTTCTACAGCAACAGACTTACAAGCTACATTTGAGGAAGAAGAAGTTTTTATTGAAGAGATTGAAGAGAATGAAGAACATGATGAGTTTCAATTTGAAGAAAATCAAGAAGTTTGAAGAGAAAACTTTAGAAGAAAATCATTTATTTTGTTTTTATATTAATATTCCGACTATTTGGTAACCTATGCATTTTTGTTCTTTATTTAAGTATTAAAGTAAATTTAATCCTACAATTGTTAATTTAGTATTTTTATTTCATATCTATTTGTTCCAATAATTTTTTAATTGAATTTTTTTTGTTAAAAAAAAGCATGAAGATAAAAAAACTAATTAATAAATAAAAGGGGAAAGGGGATATGGGATGGGGACGGGTATATCTTTTTCTATATGGGGAATCCACGACCCGTACCCGCATGATTGATGGGCCGGGATCGGGGATATTATATATCACACGGGTACGGGTATTGACATCCTTGTCTTATACCCGGCCCGTTGCCATCTCTAGCACATGTACAGCCACATCAACAACCTCAACCAGCGAGAAGACCATCGCGATATCGCTCCATATCACAACGAGTTTATCGGTTGGAATCTCGGATCGACTACATCGCTCAACTACTTCAACAAATGGCACATCATCAGGGATTTAGTGATGATCATATTCCACTCTATCCAGGAGACGACAGCGAGGATGACGAGGAGGCTGAGGAATGAAAAATCATGGTAACATTGTTCTTTCATGTTTCTTTTATTTTGTAACGCATCGAGGACAATACTAGGTTTGGGTTTGGGGGTGAGGTTATTTATGTTTATTTGTTTTCTCCTTCATTTTTTTCGTTTCTGCATGTTTTTATTCCATGCATGTCAGGTGTCTTGCATGTTTTGTGTGTTTTATTTTATATGCATGCTTTATAGTAAAAAAAATAAAAATAAAAATATATAGTCTAATGATGATATTGTTTGTCCTAGTAAAAAGTTCTAGGAAAAGATATATGCTAATTTCACTTTTGTCCTATACTTTGAGCCTAATATCTAGGTCAGACTCATATGCACTTAAAAAATAGTTATGTAGCAGTTAGATAATAAGGAATTGACAAAGTGACTAGTTGAAATAATCAGAAGTTGATGGATGACTGTTTGACTGAATATATGTTATGTCTACATTTATTTATGATGTGCGGTATGATGAAAAAAAGAAAGAAAATTGTATATCAATAAAAAGTTCTTACTTAGTAACCAAGCATATTGCCTCAGTAAGCAGTGACTGTTCGCGTCAAACGGTAGAACTTTTAACATCTAATATCCTAGTAATTAAGTCCGTAAGGGTGTTTTAACACCTAAAACCCTAAAGCCAACTGGTTTGGGAGTCACTGGCCCAAAGCTCGCTACATGGATTAAAGATGTTGTTAAAAAAATCACATACCTCACTTTGCGCATATTGTCGTAGACAAAATAAATTTTAGATAGTCAGGTTGGTTACTGAGAATTAAGACAAACTCACCTAGTTAATAACTTAGAATCAAAGCTGTTTGCAGAATTATTCACACACACACTCAGAGTATGATTTAGATACTTTGTTCAAAGGAAATGATTTTAGTTGTAGTATGCATTTTGAATGTTCCTTTAACTTTGTTGCTAGACATTCTCTGAGCGTTTATTTTGTCTTTTTGTTTTTGTGTGTATTTCATTGACATTTGTGGGTATCGTCGTTGTAAACCTTCATGAGACTACAACTCGTCCACTAGGGACACCTAATGGTTTAAAGGCTTGTTGCATACGCTAAATGCAACCGTGATCCCAACGAAAGTGGCTTAGTTTAATTTTAGTTTCAGTTTTTTATTGCATTTTATTATGTTGTTTTGCTCAAGGACTAGTAAAATGTTAGGTTTGGGGGTGTGATGAGCGGAATATATATCACTATTTACTGCCCATTTTACCTAATATTTTGTATGGTTTCTCGGGTTTATGAATGTTTTGATGTGTTTTGTGTTATTTTACAGATAAATAAATTTTTGGGACTCAATGGAATCAACTTGGAGCTAAAACGGCAAAAACCAGACAAAAAGGAAAAAATAGAATTTCGCGTCGCGACGCGCTGACATAGTAGTTTATTTACTTTATATTTCTTTTATGTTTTGTAGTTAATTTTTTTGTTGGGGGAAGGGTGAAGCTTTTATTATGATAATTTAGATTAATCTCCCTTAAATAATAATATATAAATTATCTTAAAACCTGACTGAATTGGATACCGCCTTTATGGTCTATTGGACTTAATTAAATTGATTTTAACCTGACTAAATTGGATATCGCCTTTATGGACGGTTGGAATTAATTATAACTTGACTTAATCATGATACCGGTCGGTTGGTAATGACATGAAAATGTATATATTATAATAAGGGAGAATTCTAACTTAGAAACAGTAAAGGTTGATCATCTAACCTTAGCATTTTATTTTATTCCAGGGAAGTGATGAAGCACAATATTCACATGCTTAATAATTGATATAATTATATTATGTTTAATGTTTTAGTTTGTTTATTGAATCTTAAGCTTAATACTTATTGTTGCCTGATCACCAATAAGATTGATGTGGTAAACTTAAAATGCACTTGGAAAATAGATTTTAGATTTCAACGTTAGATTCAATCGCTCACGATCTCACTTTAGGGTAGATATCCTTAAAGTGGATTTCCTTCCAGGATAGACAGGCGAGGGTACCACAATTGGAACTTGAACTTAATGAATTATGGCAACTTGGTTAACATAGAAATTTAGTTAACTGGTTTGCATCTGACCATCGGAAGAGGCTTTTGCATATCTTCATGTTCCAAGTTAACAGACTAATTTATTACACATGTATAGGAAAATCAATTCAACATTAGAATAATATTGTGTGAAATCACAATCCTAGATATTTGTGTCTTTTGTTTATTTTCCTTAGTATTTTCTTTTGTGTATTTATTTATTTAGCAAATCCACATTCAACCAACCAATCAAGCAATCATTCTCTTCTTATCCTAATTAGATACATGTAAATAAATAGTATCAATAATTAATAACAATAGTAGAAATTAAGTCCTCATGAGATCGATATTTTTATACTACTTGAGCGATATGTATGCTTGGGTAACGTGTGTGATTTCACCGATCAGTCTTCTTTCATCTGAAACTTGAATTATCTCAATCTGATATCGGAGTACAAAGTTATGGCCAAAATACGAATATTACACAAAGTTGAAATTTCTGAAATTGTACTCTGTTAGAACGCCATTTCAAGTTTCCAACCTCCAAAATCCAAATGTCAAGTCTAGTTTTTACCCTTCTTTGTTCCACATTTCGTCCTGATTGATTCCATTGAGTCCTGATTTTATTTTTCCTGTAAAATAAATAAAAACACATCAAAACGTTCACAAAACTCGAGATACCATACAAAATATTAAGTTAAAAGGGCGGTAAATATTGACATTTTTACCGCTCATCAGATTATTACTTGGAAAAAATAAATAATTTCTCATTTTTTCACCTTTTTTTCTACATAATAAACTAAACTTTTTTTTTAGAAGAAAATATATTTTAAAAAGAAGCTAAAGGTTACAGAGAATATAAGGAGGGAAATTATCCTTCCAGATATCAGAAATATGGCCATTACAGGCAAATCTGGCTACTCTGTGAACAACATCATTACAACATCTAAGGTTAAATTGAATTCTAAATGAGGACAATGCTTAAATCGAGATTTGAATATCTGCCATGATCCATCACACTTCCTTTAGGCTTGACAGTTTTCCTATTATCAAGTTTACTATATTCTGGGCATCAGATTCAATAACGACTTGAGAAAAACCCAATTTTTTTGCACATTCCACTCCGAAAAGCACTGTTTCTGCTTCAGCCAGCTTCGCATCTCCTTGGAATTTAATAACTTTTGTCGCAACCGCTGTAAAGGCCCCCAAATGGTTTCTGAACACCACTCACAATCCCGTCTTGTCTGCCTTCTTATCAACAGCTGCATCTACATTCATTTTGATATAGGATACCGGAGGAGGGGACCAGACCGTGGCCACTATGTCACCATCTGTCTCTCTGACCATTTCATCTTTCATATTAGCCACAACAAATGAATTCCAAGTAGCCTTTGCCTTCGCAACTAAGGATGTACAATTCGTAAACACACCTTGAACAACGAATTCATTTCTTGCCCCCCAAATGACCCACATCAAACCAATACTTTTTTCCAGCTCTTCTTGAGTTAAGTTGGAAAAACACCATTGTATAAGATCACCAAAACTACCTTCTTGTGCCTTCGCACAAGCTAATATACAAGCATGTTGACGCCAATAATCTTTTGACGCTTTACAGGTAACAAGAGCGTTCACCAATGTTTTAACACCTCCAGCACATCTATAGCACCCCACATCGTCCATAATTTGTCTGTACTGAAGATTAACAGCTGATGGTAGCCAACCCGGATCCATTTCTAAATAAAAATTTTAATCTCTACAGGTATGCGCAAACCCCATATTTTTTTTCCATATGCTATTGTCCGAGCATGAAGAGGAGCTCGCAACTTCTGCTATCTTACAATCCCTCACCAGGTAATATGCAGATTTCACAGAGAACATGCCTCTTTTATCAAAGTGCCATATCAGCCGATCTTGCTTAGCTTCCCTAGGCAGAGGTATGTTCAAGATCTCATGAGCGTCTTCATCTACAAAATTCTTTATGATGAGGTCTTCATCCCACTTATTGTGTCCCAAAAGTAAACATCTCACCTTAGCCTTGCCAGGCAGAAATTTACAAAGAACAGGCCGAAAAAACTTGGGCCTAGGTAGTCAGTTAGTGTCAAGGATTGTTGTGTTGTTCCCATCCACAATCCTCCACCTGAGCCTCATCTTCAGCAGATCTCTCCCCCAAAGGGTACTCCTCCATATAAAGGAGGGATTGTGCCCAAGTTTTACGCAAATGAACTGACCATTCTTAAAATACCTAGCTTTGAGGATAGTTGCCACAAGAAAGTTTGGGTGTTGAAGAATCCTCCACCCATACTTCACCAACATAGCTTGATTGAAACTTACAAAGTCCCTAAACCTTATTCCTTTTTTTCTTCTCTTAAGTCGCTAAGTCGATCCCAGCTGGCCCAATGTATCTTCCTCTTGTCACTCGAAGTCCCCCACCAGAACGCATTTAGTTTCTTGTGCACCTCCTCACACAATCCAATCGGTAGTTTGAACACACTCATAGCATATGATGGGATTTCTTGCACAATGGATTTGATTAGAACCTTTTTACCCCCATTTGAAAAGAATCTACTATGCCAGCATGTGACTCTTGTTGTAAATTCTTCAATTTTCAGAGGGTATATTTGTCTTTTGTGATATGGGGGTAGTTACAATCCTTGTAGGGTTGCAACCCCACCCCAAGGGGTGCCCTTCTTTGGCACCCCTCCTTGCCTTATAAAAGGTTTTTCCCTCCATTTTTGTTAGTTAGTTGTTGGAAAAATTGGGGAAGAAAAAAAAAGGCAACAAGACAAATACATTTCAGACTTTGTTTTCTTGGTTTTGAGAAGAGATCCACCATTTGTTCTAGTTCATAAACTTGTGAAGGAGTGCTCCTTGTACAAGTAGCATCCAAGTTATCCTGGGAGAACGTTGGCAATTCGGAACCGTAGAGCACCTTGTGACGGGCCAATAAGTTCTTAAGGACAGAGACTTTCTCGACTTGGAATTTCAGTAACTTCTGATTTTTCTTATGTGTTCTTTTATTGGTTTTTTGTATAGGGTTTGGCATATAGATTTTTTTGGGAATTGATCTGTTGGTTTTGCATGTTAAATTACTGTTTGATAACACTAAATTGGACCACAATCTTAAGAACTTATTGATATCGTGTTATTAGATAGTAATTTGCATGTTAGGGTTTGAATATTTTCTGGAAAATACGAACTGTGCATGAAAAACCCGTAGGGCGTTCGAACGCCCGACGCACGCGAAGGCTAAAAATTTGAATTCTCGTAAGAACGTTCGAACGTGTCTTCAAACGCACCTCGAACGCAAGCCTTCTGCCTTAAGAACGTTCGAACGCGTAATAAACGCAACTCGAACGCACGCCTTCTGCCTAAGAACGTTCGAACGCGTTATAGAACGCTACACGAACGTGAACTCACTGGAATCACTCCGTTCGAACGCGTTATCAAACGCAACTCGAACGCGAACTCTCTGGAATTATTGTTCGAACGCGTTCTCGAACGCAACACGAACGCTCACACACTGGACAGTCTCGTTCGAACGAAGATACGAACGCGGCACTAACGAAATAGTCCTGTGATATTTATAAACTTGGCGATAAATAATATTAACTTGGTTAATCATATACTGTACACACATTAATCTTGGTAGTATAGATTTAAGTTATTACTAAGGTGTTCAATTATCACAAGCATACACATAGTGATAAAGTTGAATTGATTGCATAATTGGTTGAGAATTTAAAGTGTAATCTTACACAAGAAATTCCATCCAATCTTGATTGACATATATATATATTTTGTATCAGTTGTGCTATTGAATAAGTGTAAATCTGGGTTTGAATTGCTAAAAGATCCTTGTGGGAAAAAGTGTTTGAAGAATATTCGTTCATTCAATTTTCCTAAAGTATCTTTAGTTGAGATTCAAGGACTTGTGTTTATTGGAATTTTGTCCAATAGAACAACAAGTGACTACCTAGTATATCACTTAGAACAAGATCATTCGTTGATCTCTAAACAATTTGTCTTTCGTAGACTAAAGATCATTCGTTGATCTCTGAGTAATTTGTCTTTCGTAGACTAATTGACCCTGTTAATTTTCCAGTTACAAATGGCTAGCGGAAATATCATGGTACCGGTCTCTCACGGAGAAAAGCCGGAGAAATTTGGTGGGGCAAATTTCAAGCAGTGGCAGAGCAAAATGCTGTTCTACCTGACAACTCTCCAGTTGGCTAAATTCCTCAAAGATCCTCCGGGTCCTGTGGAGGGTGAATCTGAATTGGCCAAGGAAGAGCGAGAGAGAGGAGAACAGACTTGGATGTCTGGAGACTTCTTGTGCAAGAACTACCTTTTGGGTGGTCTTGACAATACCCTGTACAATGTGTACCAAGGCATGACTTCTGCGAAGATTCTCTGGGAATCTCTCGAGAAGAAGTATAAAACTGAAGATGCCGGACAAAAGAAATTTGTCGTGGGTAGGTTCCTGGACTACAAGATGGTAGTTTCAAGGACAGTGATGTCTCAGTTGGGTGAACAACAATAGATCATTCATGAAATACTGGATGAAGGAATGAAACTTTGTGAGACGTTTCAAGTTGCCATCATAATTGAAAAGTTGCCTCCATCATGGAAGGATTTCAGGAGCTATCTGCAACACAGAAAGAAGCAGATGAGCCTTGAAGACCTTGGAGTTCGATTGAGAATCGAACAGGACAACATGATGTCCGGAAAGGCCAGCTACAAGACTATGGAGTCTAAGGCCAACATCTTTGAGGATTTGAGGATGTAAATGGTAGCAAGAAAAGAAAGAAAGAACAGTGAAGCTGATTCTTCCCAAGCGAACAAGAAGTTCAATGGGAAGTGCTACAACTGTGTGAAAAGAGCGGTCATATGACAAAGGACTGCAGAAACAAGATATCTCAGGACAATGGCAGGATATATGAGGCTTATGTCACTGAAGATGAGCAGTTAACTGGTGAGATTTCAGAAATGAATCTCTCAACAGTGGTAACTGAGGCCAACTTGGTTGGGAATCCGAGAGAATGATGGGTAGACTCTGGGGCTACTCGTCATATCTGTGCTGATAGCAAGATGTTTTCCTCGTATCAGAAAGGTCGATGGCGGCGATCATCTGACAATGGGAAACTCGTCTACCTCTAGAGTGGTTGGACAAGGCACAGTAGTTCTGAAAATGATATCCGGAACGGAGCTTACATATAATAATGTTTGCATGTTCCAGATATTCGGAAGAAGAACTCGGTCTCGGGTTTGTATTTGTTTCTGACAAGATTGTATTGACCAGAAATGATGTCTATGTAGGAAAATGATACCTCGCTGAGGGTCTTTTCAATGACTGTCAATTGTGTTATTAATAAAGCTGAAACTTCTGCTTATATTATTGAGTCACAAAATGTATGGCATGGGAGGTTAGGACATGTTAATTATGATACATTAATTAACATGGACCTTATACCTAAATTTGCATTGATAGCCAACATGAGTGTGAGGCATGTGTTGAAGCAAAAATACATAGAACATCATAGAACGAAGTTCTGAACCCTTGGAACTTGTACACATTGACGTATGTGACATGAGTTTTGTGCAAACAAGAGGCGGTAAAAAAGTACTTTGTCACTTTTATCGATGAAAGCACAAGATTCAGTTAAGTGTATTTGCTGAGGAGCATAGCTGAAGCTATTGAGAGCTTTATACACTGAGAACGAAGTTGCAAATCAACTTGGCAAGGAAATCAAAAGAATCAGGAGTGATAGAAGTGGTGAATACGTTTCATCATTCGGTGAATATTGTTCTGTGCACGGAATTATTCACGAAACCATTGCTCCGTATTCTCCTCAACAAAATGGGATTGCTGAGTGCAAAGACCGAACGTTGAAGGAAATGATGAATGCCATGTTGACTAGTTCTGGTTTACCTCAGAACTTGTGGGGGAAAGCCCTGCTTTCCGCGAACTACGTTCTGAACAAGCTTCCTCACAGAAGATCGGACAAGACACCATATGAGTTGTGGAAATGTTATGTACCTTCCTACAAATATCTGAAAATGTGGGGGTGTCTTGCCAATTGCCAAGGTGATGGCTCCTAAACCTAAGAAGGTGGAATAGGACCCAAAACTGTTGACTGTATATTCTTCGGATATGCTTGCAACAGTAGTGCGTATCGATTCTTGGTACACAAGTATGAGATTCCTGACATCAATCTGAATGTGATGATTGAGTCAAAGAATGCAATATTTTGAAGAGACATTTCCTTGTAAGGAAAGAAAAAGAAGAGAGTCTCTCAAAAAGAGCTGTTGATACTGTCAAGGACAGTGATCATGTTGACCAAGAGTCAGATCCGATTTTCTGACATATTTGTTAGAAAATGAGCCTCGAAGCTATAAAGAAGCAATGTCTTCTTTGGAGGCACCTCTGTGGAAAGAGGCGATTATCAGTGAGATTGATTCAATCCTACAGAACCATACTTGGGAGTTGGTTGATCTTCCTCCAGGTTGTAAGCCACTGGGCTACAATTGGAAAGATGAAAATGGATGGATCAATAGATAAGTACAAGGCGAGGTTTGTCATAAAAGATTATAGACAAAGAGAAGGCTTTGTTTACTTTGACACCTATCCACCAGTGATTCGTATCACATCAGTAGAATGCTTATAGCTATAGCAGCTATATTTGGTCTTGAAATACATCAAAAGGATGTAAAGACGTCATTCTTGAATGGTGAATTGGATGAAGAGACTTACATGGAACAACCAGAAGGGTTTGATGTTCCTGGATAAGAACAGAAGGTGTGCAAACTTGTAAAATCCTTGTACGGATTAAAACAAGCACCTAGACAATGACATGAAACATTGACAAAGAGATGTTATCAAGTGGGTTTAAAACCAATGAGTGTGATAAGTGTGTGTACACCAAGTCAACTCAAAAAGGATATGTCATTGTATGTCTCTATGTAGACGATATGCTGATAATTGGTAATAATCATGTGTTGATTCAGTTTACCAAGAAAGTGTTAACCAGCAAATTTGATATGAAAGATTTGGGAGTAGCTAACCTAACTCTTCCTCTATCAAATAATACTGGCTTAAGCATATCGCAATTAGAGTATTCAAGGATCATCAGAAGTCTGATGTATCTCACGAATTGCACACGAACTGATATCGCTCAAGCTGTGAATAGGCTTAGCAGATATACTAGCAATCCAGGACATAACCACTGGAAAGTCATAGTAAGTGTTTTGAGGTATAAGAAACTTCAAAATGTGGGCTACATTACGAGAGATATCCTGTTGTTCTAGAGGGATACAGCGATGCTGGATATCTGATATAGTGGATTCCAAATCTACGGTTGGATTTGTTTTCACACTTGGTAATGCAGCCGTGTCATGGAAATCCTCGAGGCAAACATGTATTGCCCGGTCTACTATGGAATCAGAGTTCATAGCATTAGACAAAACAGCGGAAGAAGCAGAATGGCTTAGAAACTTCCTGGAGGATATTCCTGGTTGGCCCAAACCGGTGCCAGCGATTAGCATACATTGTGATAGCCAATCGGCAATTGGGAGAGCCCAAAATACAATGTATAATGGTAAGTCTCGACACATATGTCGGAGACATAATACCATAGGTCAACTGCTCTCAAGTAGCATAATATCGATCGATTATGTTAAGTCGAAGGAAAACCTAGCGGATCCACTAACTAAAGGTTTACCTCGAGAGCAAGTTGAGAAGTCATCGAGGGGAATGGGCTTGAAGCCTATATTCTAAGAATTGTCACTGTGGAAACCCAACCTAGTTGACTGGAGATCCCAAGATCTAGGTTCAAAAGGGACAACAGAAACTTTGTGCAATTCAAAACAAGCACTGAAGAGTTTCGTACTCTTTCCCATTCCGATAATGACGCTGAGTGCTGTCTGTCATTGGTTAGGTTAAGCTAAGGCTTTTAATGATCACTATATTAGGAGATGAGTCCTAATGGGGGTAAAGACAGATTACCTCTTCATAGTAGATCACTATTTCAAGTAAGAAGTGAGGCCGCTTCCATGGGAACCTTTAAAGGCGGGTTACCCTAAAGTGCTTGATGAATCCAGGACCGTTGTTCAGGGCCAAAATGAACACAACCGTAGAACGGGAAAATGGTCGAATCAAAGCTGTGTGTTGGCAATTGTCTTGGTTTACACCAACGGCAGAACAGTTCAAGACTATGGGTCACTGGTTTGCCAAGTAAATCCGATTGTCATTCACTAGGAAAGGTTCAAGGCGAAAGCTACCTATTTCGATGCAGCTTTGGCTCATGGTATCTCTCTCACGTGTCTGACTGTATAATTGAAGAATTGTGGGGGATTGTTGTAAATTCTTCAATTTTCAGAGGGTATATTTGTCTTTTGTGATATGGGGGTAGTTACAATCCTTGTAGGGTTGCAACCCCACCCCAAGGGGTGCCCTTCTTTGGCACCCCTCCTTGCCTTATAAAAGGTTTTTCCCTCCATTTTTGTTAGTTAGTTGTTGGAAAAATTGGGGAAGAAAAAAAGGCAACAAGACAATACATTTCAGTTCAGACTTTGTTTTCTTGGTTTTGAGAAGAGATCCACCATTTGTTCTAGTTCATAAACTTGTGAAGGAGTGCTCCTTGTACAAGTAGCATCCAAGTTATCCTGGGAGAACGTTGGCAATTCGGAACCGTAGAGCACCTGTGACGGGCCAATAAGTTCTTAAGGACAGAGACTTTCTCGACTTGGAATTTCAGTAACTTCTGATTTTTCTTATGTGTTCTTTTATTGGTTTTTTGTATAGGGTTTGGCATATAGATTTTTTTGGGAATTGATCTGTTGGTTTTGCATGTTAAATTACTGTTTGATAACACTAAATTGGACCAACCTCTTTTGAAAATCATGTTCTTAATTTCATTAAAAAGCTATTTTGTTCTTACTTATCATTGTTGATAAACCTAAATATCTCTCATGGGGGATGCCATTTCAAGTTTAAAAAAATCTTCTTTATCCTTCCACTGTAGCTGGATTTGTATTGGGACTGCATAAGATTGAAGACTCTCATAATTAAAGATCTGTCCAGATGCATTGCGTAGGAATCGAAAAGCCCTTCAACTTCGTGCAATCATTCTAAGGCCTTTGTGAAAACCAGACTGTCATCTACGAAAAGGTGTGAGATAACAATATCTTTACCAAATTCCAACCCACTTAAATTGCTCTTCCCATACTTTGATTCTACAGCCCCGACATCGCCTCTGCACACATAATGAAAAGGTAAGGAGATAGAGGGCATCCCCTGCCGCATCTCTCGTTGTGGGTGTATCAAGCCGCTCGCAGTTCCATTAACAAAGACTGAGAATTGGGAGAGTAGAGAATGAAATTTTGAATTCACACCCTTCATGACTTCGGAAACCCCATCTTTTCAAGCACCCTCAGGACAAACCCCCACTCGACTATGTCATAAGCTTTGCTTATATCTAGTTTCAACGCCACCAGCCCTTGGTTTCCTTGCTTCATTTTTCTTACCTTTCGTAGACACCCATATCCAATAATAACATTATCAGTGATTAATCTGCCAGAAACAAATGCACTCTGGTTCGGTGATATCAAATCACCAAGCACTCTTTTTATCTTGTTGGCTGCACATTTGGCTATAATTCTATATATGACATTACAAAGGCTTATGGGTCTGTAATCAGTGATGCTGGTAGGTTTCTTCTGTTTGGGGATTAAGGCAATTAAGGTCTGATTTAAGCTTCTGATATCAGTATGTTGATTGAGTGCTGCCAAGCATGTTTGAGTTACCTGCTCCCCCACAGTAGACCAGTGTTTCTGATAGAACACGGCTGGAAAACCATCTGGCCCAGGGGCTTTATTTGGATGCATCTATTTTATTGCTTCATACACGTGCTGTAAAAGGAGTGTTCAATACCTTGATCATCTCTCCAAATAATTTCTTCTTAATTCCCTCAAAGGCCAAGTTTATATGTGTCAAGGAAGGGTCTGTTGAAGTAAAGAGACTGGAAAAATAGTTACTGGCCACTACTGTAATATCCTCTTCTCTAGTCACCCATTCCCACCCTCCTTCATAATCCCATCAATTTGATTCTTTCGTTTCCTTCCCGAAGCATGGGTGATTACGCCCAAAAATAACTTGCGGTTATCGCAGTATAGCTGGGGTGTCGATTCCTCAGAGAGAATGTTACAATGGAACTAATTCACTTAAGCAAAACGTTAACGGTAACTTAATAAATAAAACGATAAAATTGGTAATTAAAATAAAGATAAATAAAATAATGAAAAGGTAATAAAGGATAACGACAGAGAAAAGCAGCAAAGCGTCGGGAATCCCTCTTGCATCAAACTTCCATATTCAGTTATTAATTCCTATTACTACTCAGTCGAGGGTTTCACATCCCAAACCAACAACCGGAACATATTCAATTCTACGCATATCAAATTCTAAGGTAATTAATGATTATTTTCTCTATGTTAACAGTGTCACGACCCCCTCCCTAGAGCGGGCCCAACTCTAGAAAGAGGTTCGTAGACTTCTTTAGCTCGAGCATTCTATATGACAATCAACCACTCAAATGCACACAAATATTACATCACTTATTACAAATCCAAGCAGTATACACAACTGTTATGGTTTACAACACAATATTAAAGAAATAAATACAATAAGTGACACAAATGTCTGGTCCAACCCGAATATACAACTGTGGCACGTGGATCCAAATCTGGTACTGCTACTACTGAACAGACGGACTACCTGAAATGTTAGGGGAAAGGGGGGTGAGCTTAAAAAGCTCAGCAAGTAAACACTCATTCTCTCAACATGACCTCACCAACAAAATAGGGTTATATATATATATATATGAAATTAACATATGTTATAATATCATTACAACAAACATCCAACCTCAACAGTACAAACATCCATCAAACATGGCTGCTACTCCGGGTCTAGTATAACAGAGGATTGAAATATACTCAATAAGGAAGCCCCCGTACTCCCCCATATCAAAACCAATGGAAAAGTCCTCAATGACAACTTCCAAGGTTTCCAACCATATCAACTCGTAAAATGTGAGTAAAATGTACTCAATGAGGAAGCCCTCGTACTCCCCCATATCATCTCATCTGATGTATCATCACATCTCATCTCATCTGATGTATCATCACATCTCATCTCAAATCCGACCACTATTATACCAAACCCGGCAGCATATCACAACAACACACATCATCCAATACAATCACATCTCGCATTCAATCCAATCAAACTCATCTCAGCAATCATGATTTCATATTATCATGCTTTCAATATCTCAATATTATATCTCCACAATATATATATATATATATATATATATATATTATATATATATATATATATATATATATATATAATATAAAATATATATATAATATACCATTATATTTATATATACCGACTCTCACAACAATCATCAAACATCAAACAATTATGTTAAGAGAATCACCACAGAGTGTACTTACCTCGATTCACGCAAAAGTCAATAACGATTATCAGCCCGAAATTCCAAACAACTAAGCTGAGAAGAAAAACAGCAACGAACGGCTCTGGTACTAATTAGAATGCTCAGCGAGGCAAGCGGGCCCCACAACAAAGATCGGGCCCACCACCAAAAAGCGGACCCCACAACCAAATACTTTCTACGGCGAATATATATATCAAAACGCTCGAAATTTCGAGAGCAATAATCTGATGCGATCAGATCGTCGATCCAACGGTCGGATCTCAACTTCCAATACAAATCCCGAATTACCGGTAGCTAAAACACGGAAAACAACCCAAACGATGTCGGATCGGGAAGTGACCACTGGCGTTGGAAAGGTCTCGGCCTGAAAAGTGCTCACTCGCCGGAGGTGGTCGTCAGAAGTGGCCGGAGACGGCCGAAAATTGCAGAAGAAGCTGCGACGTGGCGTCCTGGTCTGGAGGCGCGTGGAGGCGCGTCCGGCGGCCTTTGGACTCGATCTTGGCGGCGACGGAAAGCTGACGGCGGCAGCTACACGGTGGTCCGGCGCGTGGGTGAATAGGATCGACGATGACACGGCAGCGAAGCTTCGAAGTTTTGGCGAGGAAGAAGAAAGAAATAGGAGAGAGAAAAGGAAATTATTGCTTCTGCTTTCTATTTTTTTTTAATAATAAACTTCGATGACTTCTTCTCCCCCTAATACGCAAATGCCCGTCACTTAAATAAGCATCAAAACAATGATTCATAATATTTTAATATTATTATTTTTTTTTTGTTTGCTAGCAATCATACACCAAATCTTCACAAACAGCACACAAAGTCATCGTTACGAGCTATCTAACGTCGACAATATACCCTCAGGCAATACTGCAACAGAAGACCAACACGCAAAACAACTTTTACCAGTCACAATTAAATTCGCAAACCACACATAGAAGAAGCATGACTGAATCTATATGAGATTTGACAAAACATAATTTCTGGATTAATAAATCGAAAGATAATAGAAAATAATAAACATCAAATTTATTAAACGATTAAAAGGTACTCGTAGGAATCAAAAACATAAATAATAAAAGTCAACACAAGAGTTCATCTCTAGCTTTGCTTAGGGGATTAGTTCCCCATAAAAGAAATAAGAATAGCCTGGGATTGGAGAGAATTATTGTTCTGAATCATCACGGCTCTGTATCCCGACTTCACGCTCATATTTCTTCTGCTACTCTCTGCTACGGCTTCCTGCCTGCGTCTGCTTCTTAATTTCTCTATGCGCAGCTCGCGCTCGCGCCCTCGGCCTGCTCTCTAATTTTAATTATTTTATGCGCAGCAGCCTCCCCTTTTACGTACAACAGCTTGCATGGTTTTTTATAGACAAAACAAATTGAAAACCTAATTAAACTCCTTAGGCCACGTGACTTCTTGCCTTGGGTCAACAATTGCGGCTCCACTCACCAAATTGCCTATTCACGCTACCTTTTCTTTCTTTCTCACTCCGCCCCACGTGTCTTCTCTTCTTCTAATTTGTGACCATTTTGCTTTCTTCTTTTAATTCATGCTTCTCACTTTAACGTGAATGCCTTCTATCTTCTCTTTGGTGGCGCCATGACGCCTAACTCTCTGGATTTTGAATGGGAGTATGGCGTCATGGCGCCAGTACAATTTCTGACTAATTCCTGATTTTCGCGTTTTCGGCTCTTGTGTGCGTCATACGCATCAATATGGCCCCTAAACACTTGTAATTGTCCCAGAATCCATGTATTAATATTCCTACAAATAAAAATCACTAAATTAGTTTAAATAATAAATATTTCTAAATTAATATAACAATAGAAATTATGTAATAAAATATAAAATATATAACTAAATACTTAACAATAAACCCAGATAAGTGATATTTCAAAGTACATTTTCATGCACTTATCACAACCCCCAACCAGCTTATTGCTAGTCCCTAGCAATTCAAGCGCAAAATAAAATAAAACTAAATAAATAAATAAATCTATCTAAGCCACTTTCGTAGGGATCACGATTGCATTTAGCGTATGCAACAAGCCTTTAAACCCATAGGTGTCCCTAGTGGACGAGTTATAGTCTCGTGAGGGCTTACAGCGACGACACCCACAAACGTCATTCAAAACACACTTTCATGCAAAAAAAAAAATTAAATAGTCCCAATAGTTTCACATAATTTTGTCCTCAAAGAATGCCTAGTAATGAAATCAGAGAACCTTCAAAGTACTCAACATAACTCAAATCTGAGTCTTTGAATAAATCATCTAAGCTAGACTTAAAGTGTGTGTGTGCTAAGGTTCGTTCACAGCTTTATTCCCAGGTAAGCTAACTAAATGATTTCGTTTTAAAAATTGGGATCGATGGGTCAAACCAACCTAGATATCTCAATTAAGCTCTATAGTTGCTTCTCCGTGCTCAATATGGTATGATTACTCTTTTTTTTTTTTTGTCTCACTTTTCATTTTCTTCTATTTTCTTTTTTCTTTTTTTCATTTTTTTTTTCAACACACCTACCCTTTAAGGTAGCATTTCTCCTCATGGTGGTCCTAATACTCGCCCATGGGTAGCTTCACGCTTATCGGTTATAGGTGGTTTATTTTCTTTCTTCAGAGACTTTTTCTTTTATTTTCAACCATACCATATGTCATAACACAAGCAAATCAAGATAGACATCTAAGCAAACGGTCATTCATCGACATGCAATTTCTTCAACTAGTCACTTTGTTAACTACTCAGGCTTTCACTGGTAAAAACCCATAATTAAGTGCTTACGAGTCTAACATAGATAAACTACTCAAAGCATCAGATAAAAGTGCATTAAAGGACTTATCGTTTCTAAGATTTCATCCTAACACAAACAATATCATCATAGGACATATGTTTAACTATCAAGGACTAAAAACAAACAAAACAACAATTTTTTTTTTAATAAAGTGTATTTAAGACAGGTTGACAAGTTTTCATGCGTATGCATACACACCCCCACACTTAAAACTTGCATTGTCCTCAATGTAAGATAAATATAAAGAAAATAATTAAGGAACAACACTACCAGGCGCGGAGTTGATCAGGTTCCTGCTGGTGAGAATTTGGTTGTGTGGCTGTGTAAGTTACGGTGACACCTGCATGAACACTCATACAAATAACAAAAAATAAACATGCAATTAGCACACATAAAATAAAACTAAAGTAAATAAAATAGAATAAATGCAAATGCATGGGTTGCCTCCCCGCTAGCGCTAAGTTTAATGTCTTCAGCCAGACGTAACCACTTAAGTTATTCATGGCGACTTCCATCTAGCGTACCGATGAAGGCACGAGAGAGAATGCTTGTCTAGCTGCGGTAGTTTATCCACTGATCCTCCATGATCTGGTGGCTGAAATTTGGTACTGCATATAAGGAAAAATTCGCTCAATGTTCTTTTTAATCTCACATGTATCATCTTTAATTGAGCATTAACTCTCATTTTCCTCTTTTTTGGTTCTTTGGGACCAATTTTAGTTCAGGGGGGTTTGATTCAGGTTGTACAGACGTTGTTCTTGGTAGGACTGTTTCTAGCATGTATGAGTAATGACACTCTTCATCACCCTGTGGTTGTTTCTCGTCATGAAAACTGTTAAGTTCTTGAGGAGAGGGTACTCTAATTTTGAAAAGATGGCACTTGTTCTACCTGAGATGTGTTAGCACTATTATCCTTAGGGTCACCTATAGTGTTGAAAGTATTATGCATCCCTACCTCTTTACCGCTCCTAGTGATTATACATTAACACCTCTTATACTGGATACCTCATGATCAACATGTGCTATGGGTTGCCCTTGTGGATTTGGTTGA
Organism: Zanthoxylum bungeanum; assembly: GCA_019454045.1. NCBI lineage: Eukaryota > Viridiplantae > Streptophyta > Magnoliopsida > Sapindales > Rutaceae > Zanthoxylum > Zanthoxylum bungeanum. The sequence goes on along the minus strand of SKCR01052135.1, from coordinate 28,126 downwards.
GTCTGAGATGAGATTTTTCCTTGTTTTTGTACACTCGGATCATTAGTAAATTTAGAGATTTGACTCCTAATTTCCTTTTGGTCTTCAGCTACCTGAGCTATCAACGACTCAATCCTTTAATTTGTTTTGCTCTGGGTCTCTACAATGCATGCCAGGTATCCTCTAAAGAATTCATAGGAACGATAGGTGTGTAATATTGTGGGGTACTGTAACTCCTAGGTTGTGGTGTCTGGGTAGGCTGATAAGACTCATGCCTCCAACTAACATTGGGATGGTTCCGCCAACTAGGATTGTAGGTGTCTGGGTACGGTGTGTAAGGCTTCTGATACGTCCCTAATGCATGGCATTGTTCTTCATATGTTTCTCTTATCTCACCATATACCAGCACTCTTGAGATTCTAGTTGGGCTACTGAATGCATTGTCTTGCTGTCTTTGGCTATTAAGGCTTCTATCTGTCTAGTTAACAGCTCAACTTGTGTCTTAAGGCTATCATCTTCCCTAAAGTGTTGTAGGCTTCTGGTAGAAGAAGTGTGTGTCCTATTAGTGTTATCTAAGGCATTGGGTCCAGTCCAAATATGAGATTTCTTAGCTAGGTCATCTAAATACTCGAGTGCCTCATCAGGGTCCTTTCGGATAAACTCACCATTGCACATTATCTCAACGAATTGGCGCTCCCTAGGGGTCAGTCCATCATATAAATAACTTACTAAACGCCAACTCTCATATCCATGGTGAGGGCAGCTAGCTAACAACTCCTTATACCTCTCCCACGTTTGATAAAGGGTCTCACTGTCTCTCTGGGAAAAGGTGGAGATTTGTCTTTTCAAGGCATTCGTCTTATGGTGTGGGAAATATTTATTAAAGAACGCCTGTGTCATCTCGCCCCATATTCCTATTGACCTAGGTCTTAAAGAATACAACCAGCTCTTAGCTCTATCATTAAGGGTAAAAAGGAAGAACTTAAGTCTAATTGTGTCAGTGGTTCCAAACCGGTCATGGAAGGTTGCTACTACCTCTTCAAACTCCCTAATATACACATAAGGATTTTCGCTCTCAAGACCGTGAAAAGTTGGAAGATAATGTATCATTCCAGGCCTAAAGTCTATGTGTGGTGCATTAGGGGGAAACATGATGCACGATGGTGTAGCTGTGCGAGTTTGGTGGAGGTACTCCTCAATAGTCCTCCTGGGTGGTCTCTCGTACTCACTCATGGTATGTCTGCTAGATCTAGATGGTGTAGTAAAAAGGTTCTCAAATATATTATCTGGATCCGACTCTGAATCTTCTTATTCTATTCTAGCAAATCTACCCAATTGATCCCTAAATCTAGGCATGCTCTCCAACACAACTAATAAAAGAAAAATAAAATAAATAAAAAAATGAAACTAAAAATTAAAGTCTACTAAAACTAAAATTAAAATAAATAAATAAAATAAGTAAAATAAAATAAATAAAAAAAGATATGGAACGAAGTTATCGCTTTGTTTTTGACAAAGCAACCTGCTCCTTTTGCTTGTAAACCGTCTCTCCGGCAACGACGCCAAATTTTGATTACGCCCAAAAATAACTTGCGATTATCGCAGTATAACTGGGGTGTCGATTCCTCATAGAGAAGGTTACAATGGAACTAATTCACTAAGCAAAAACGTTAACGGTAACTTAATAAATAAAACGATAAAATTGGTAATTAAAATAAAGATAAATAAAATAATGAAAAGGTAATAAGGATAACGGCAGAGAAAAGCAGCAAAGCGTCGGGAATCCCTCTTGCATCAAACTTATATATTCAGTTATTAATTCCTATTACTACTCAGTCGAGGGTTTCACATCACAAACCAACAACCGGAACATATTCAATTCTACGCATATTCAAATTCTAAGGTAATTAATGATTATTTTCTATATGTTAACAGCACACAAAATTCATCGTTACGAGCTATCTAACGTCGACAATATACCCTCAGGCAATACTGCAGCAGAAGACCAACACGCAAAACAACTTTTACCAGTCACAATTAAATTCACAAACCACACATAGAAGAAGTATGACTGGATCTATATGGGATTTGACAAAACATAATTTCTGGATTAATAAATCGAAAGATAATAGAAAATAATAAACATCAAATTTATTAAACGATTAAAAGGTACTCGTAGGAATCAAAAACATAAATAATAAAAGCCAACACAAGAGTTCATCCCTAACTTTGCCTAGGGGATTAGTTCCCAATAAAAGAAATAAGAATAGCCTGGGATTGGAGAGAATTATTGTTCTGAATCATCACGGCTCCGTATCCCGACTTCGCGCTCATATTTCTTCTGCTACTCTCTGCTACGGCTTCATGCCTGCGTCTGCTTCTTAATTTCTCTCTGCGCAGCTCGAGCTCGCGCCCTCGGCCTGCTCTCTAATTTTAATTATTTTATGCGCAGCAGCCTCCCCTTTTACGTACAGCAGCTTGCATGGTTTTTTATAGACAAAACAAATTGAAAACCTAATTAAACTCCTTAGGCCACGTGACTTCTTGCCTTGGGTCAACAATTGCGGCTCCACTCACCAGATTGCCTATTCACGCTACCTTTTCTTTCTTTCTCACTCGGCCCCACGTGTCTTCTCTCCTTCTAATTTGTGACCACTTTGCTTTCTTCTTTTAATTCATGCTTCTCACTTTAACGTGCATGCCTTCTATCTTCTCTTTGGTGGCGCCATGGCGCCTAACTCTCTAGATTTTGTATGGGAGTATGGCGCCATGGCGCCAGTACAATTTCTCACTAATTTTTGTTTTTCGTGTTCTCGACTTCTATGTGCGTTCTATACATCAGTATGACCCCTAAACACTTGCAATTGTCTCAGGATCCATGTATTAATATTCCTATAAATAAAAATCACTAAATTAGTTTAAATAATAAATATTTCTAAATTAATATAACAATAGAAATTATGTAATAAAATATAAAATATATAACTAAATACTTAACAATAAACTCAAATAAGTGATATTTCAAAGTACATTTTCATACACTTATCAATGGACATGGAAAAACTTTGTGTTTCTATCCCCAGCTTTGAGCCAAGAAATCATTGTCCTTTGCCTACAGTAAACCTCCTCTTCCCACAATAACATATCAATGGATTCCTCTATCCTCTTAATTTATTTGCCCTCTCGACTTTGATCTTATTGTCTTTTAACCCCCTTTAGCTCATTTTGCAGTGCTCACAGCTTTTTTTGCCTACCCCCAAACTCCATCGAGCTCCATCTTTTTAAACTCTTTTGAGTCCTTCCTACACAATCCGTAAGAGATTGAAGGGGGTTACTGGCTGTATCACCCCTCAAATTTGACCAACACCGCTTGATAATCTCTCCAAAAGCTTTGTAGGGACTCCACATATCTTCGAAAAAGAATCTCCCATCTATTCTTCACCACCTCTCTCCATAATCTTCCTTTAATTTCGAGCAAGATAGGGCAATGGTCTGACCCCCAAGCATCTATATTCCTGGCCGTAAGGATCAAATTCATACTCTGCCACTTTGAGTTGCCATGAAACCTATCAAGCCTCTCTTCGATCAAACCACATCCAAATCTCATGTTAGACCATGTAAATGGATATCCTAAATAGCCTAAATCCTCCAGGTCACACTCTCTTATAGCCTCCCTAAATAAATTCATGTCTTCAGGGCTTTTATCTTATCCCCCAAATTTTTCCCCAGCAGCCATAATCTCATTAAAATCCCCCCACAAATCCACGGTAGCTCAAAGAATTGTGACAATCTTCGTAACAACTCCCATGTGTCGCTTCTGTTTCGCTTCTAGGTGTCGATAGATTCCTGAAAATCTCCACATTAGACCTTCTTTACTCTTCACAATAGCATCAATATGGTGCATGCTATACGAAAAAATATTACCTCCAAATTCTTCCTCCATAATAACGCTAGTCCTCCACCAATCCCTTTCCAGCTTACAGCTAAACAATTCTCATATCCTAATCTACTACTAATTTTAACAGCTTGATTATCCCTCAATTTCGTTTCACATAGAAAAACTAAATCCGGACCAGTACTGTACAAGATCTCCCACACAGCTCAGAATGTCCGAGGGTTCCCAATCCCCGGACATTCCAACATAATATTTTCATAATGCTCGGCGAGGCTGTAGAACAGCCTTCGCCGATATCCCTTTCCGATTTTCATCCAAATTCTCCTCATCCCTTCCTCCACCCTCCTCGTTAGCCTCCCTCTGTGATAGACTGCTCAAAGAAGATGTTTTACTCCCCTCTACTAGCTTGATCTTCTTCTGTGTCTTGAGCTCTGTCTTCAACGTAGCAGAAGTAGACCCGGCCACGGTTCCGGTTCGGAACCGGAACCGAACCGGTTGGAACCGGAAGGTTTCGGTTCCAACCGGTTCCGGTTCCGGTTCCAGAACCGAACCGGAATGGGACCGGTTCGGTTGGGGTTCCACCCCAACTCGAACCGGTCCGAACCGGTGGAACCGTACGGTTCCACCGGTTCTGACGGTTCCAACCGGAACCGAACGGTTCCTGTTGGAACCGTAGGGTTCCAACAGGAACCCTACGGCCCCCAACGGCTACTAGCCGTTGGGGGAATAATTCCCCCAACGGCTAGTAGCCGTTGGGGGGGATGCAGATTGCAGGGAGCCGTTTGGCTCCCCTGCCAAAAAAAAATATAAATATAAATTTTTTTTTATTATATAAAATAAAAATTACTAATGTACCCCTAATAACGGTAATAAAACGGTTATATTTAGGGGCATTTTTGGTATCAAAAAAAATTCTAAAATTCTATAAATAGGATTCATTTTTCATAATTTCATCACACCAAATTCTCAACTCTCTCATTTTCTATAAATCTCTTATTCTCAATCTTACTTCAATACATTCTCTTATTTTAGTTGTTAATTTGTTATCATTCGCATCGCAATTATTGAAATGGCAAGCTCATCCGAGAACATAATGTCAAATATGTCGACCCAAGAGAGCGGCCCTAGTGTCAGTGCACAATCACGGAGAAGAGAAGTTAAGGCTCGGTCCTCCGATATTTTCAAAATTCATTTTAATTTGGAACGCCTAAACGATGGTTCACAACGAGCAATTTGCAACTACTGTGGGGTTATCTATAAATTTTCTGGTGGATACGGCAATATGATCAAGCACATGGAGAAACATCATCCGGTTGAATTTGGCATTGATACGACGCAGACTCAAATGGCCAAGTACGCATCATCTAGTAGAGGTACGAGTAGAGTAGATTTATTTAAATATTCTGATGCAAAAAAATAGAGAAGAATTTGTGAAATTAACATGTATGACACATCTTTCTTTAAGCTTTGGTGAAAAACTTCATTTTACTAATTACGTGCATAATGCTTTAAACCCTGCTGCATGTAGAATGACTCGAAACACAACAAAACGTCATATTTTCAAATTATATAAAGATGGTAAAATTATTTTAAATGAAATATTTAAAGAGATGAAAGGTCGTATTTCTATATGTTCTGATATTTGGAGTGACCATTGGCAAACACACTCATACATGGGTGTGACTTGTCATTGGATTGATGCATCATTTACCATGCAAAAACGACTTATTGCATTTAGAGTTTTTGATGACCAACATATTGCACATAATATTTATAGAATGATGAAGATAATTTTTGATGAATATGGTTTAGGAGAAAAAATTTTAACAATTGGATTTGATAATGCATCTGCAAATACTGCATCCATCAATGATTTAAAAGAAATATGTCAACCAAATTTAGGGGGTCGATTTTTTCATATTCGTTGTACATGTCATGTCCTAAACTTATGTGTGCAAGACGGTCTAAAATTATTATCTCATTTCCTTGATCCAATTAAAATGGCACTTAACTGTATTTGGTCATATTCTCAAGTTAGGAGGGAATGGACCAAGTTTTGTAAAATAAATGGTATTAAACCGATTAAATTTTCTAGAGATGTTCCAACACGTTGGAATTCTACTTATTTTCTTTTATGTCAAGCACTTCAATGCAAATATGCATTATGTAGTTTTTTTTCTCAACATGTTCAAAATATCACACTTTATCCTAGTCAATGGGATATTTGTGAAAGAATTTTAGATATTTTAAGAGTTTTTAATGATGCTACTTTAGTTTTTAGCGGTGTTTATTATCCCACTGCACATTTATTTCTTCTTGAGAGTTTGAATATTGTTGGCACTCTCGATGAACATGTTAACAGTGACGACCCTAATGATATTGTTTTGCTCGAAGCCATTACTGTTATGAAGGTAAAATGGTTGAATTATTTTAGAGAAATTCCTTTACTTTATCTTATTGCTGTTGTTTTTTATCCTAGATTTAAATTAGAAGGTTTGAATGGTGGTTTACAAGCTTACTATGGTTATTTAGGAATATTAGATGATATTGATATTACGAGCATAATGACGAATTTAAGAAGTGATTTAATTATTTTATTTAATGATTATATTGTAAGATATAACTTAGGAACAATAGGTCAATCTAGTAGCGAACCGGTAATTCAACCAAGACTTAGCGCAGGGGATCGTTGGTTATTGCAACGAAATAAAAAATCTAGGGATACGACAACAATTAATAACCCTGAATTAGATAATTATTTATCTACAAATTTTGAGTTTTCTAATGAAAGTTTATGCAGTAAAAATTTTAAAATCCTTGAATGGTGGAACCGGCATCAAAATATATATCCTGTTTTATCTATTATTGCTAAAGAGATATTGACAGCACCTATTTCCACTGTTGCGGTTGAGCAAGCCTTCAGCTTGGGAGATACTATATTGGAAGCTAGGCGATCTTCATTACATCCAAGCACTCTAGAAGCAACAGCTTGTGTGGATGATTGGACTCGAGCTGATCTGAGACAACAAGAAGATGCCCCCGATGATTTTGAAGATTTGTTCGATAATGCTTCTGCAACAAGTGCAAGCGGAAGCTGCGGAACCGGAGCCGAAGGATCAACTGATAATGATGATTGATAATTGTACAATTAGAATTTACAAAGGGGATATGTCTTAAACTTGTAATGGAACTACGTGTAGGGGTGTGCATCGGTCGGTTCGGTCGGTTAATCCTTGATTTTTTAACCGTAACCGAAATTTTCGGTTAAATAAAAGTGTGACCGATTTAACCAATCTATGACACATAACCATTAACCAATTAACCATTATATTGCGGTCGGTTATGGTTAATTAGGTTATTAACCAATCCAATAAATTAAAATTTAATATTTTTTATAATTTTTAAAATAGTAAAATTATATATGATGTATGTCGGTTCTACCGATTTTTTCGGAATATTTCAACCAGTCGAACCACTGACGCATTAAATTTTTTGGATCACTAATTCAATCACATATCTGATTCTAAAAATACCGATTCTAACTAACATTTTATTAAATATATCTATATTTAATTACATGCGAGAGAAATATTTTTTAAACCCTCGATGATTGTCACGGCCTCAGATTTCCTTCAAAATCTGTCATGTTAGAAATTTTAAGGGTCACGAATCCACCACGATGTAAAATCTACACATTTGAAATTTTATGTATTTTTACCTTTAAATTCTTGAGAGAAATTAAAAAGAGTCAAAACCAAACTGTTAATGCAGCTTGTCATTTGAATTTTATCAATTTTATTTTCGAGTAGTATTATAAAATCAATATAACTACAACCAATTGAGAGTTTACATGCAGACTATCTTAACTCTAAAAAATTAAAGGATTTGCACGCGCTAATATATATATATATATTGGTTTAATTTTGGTTAATTGGTCGGTTCGGTTATACGAATCTCATAACCGTAACCGAACCGAATAACCGAAAAAATTAAAAATTTTAACCGCAATAACCGATTTAACCAAATTAACCGAACCGTAATAAAAAAATGGGTCGGAACGGTTCGGTTAATCGGTTAAAACCGATTAATGCACACCCATAACTACGTGAGCTTTGATTCCTCTCACCCTTTGAGGATACGTAGGCAACTTAAATTTTAAAAAATTTAAGCTCAAGCTCTTCAATGTAATAATTTTTTATTTATTTATAAATTTAATCTCATTTTCTTTAATTAATAAATTTTTTTTAATTAATTAAAAAAAAAGAACCGAACCGGAACCGAACGGTTCGGTTCCGGTTCGGTTTTAGGTTCCGGTTCCACTTAAGTGTGGAACCGGAAACCGGCCGGTTCGGTTCGGTTCCGAACCGGAACCGAACCGCCGGCCGGGTCTAAGCAGAAGATTCCTCATGAGATCTTTTCTTTACTAAGCCCTTTGAATCTTGCTATCTTTTTCCATTTCTTGGCCTTTGGGGTTGGGTTCACATTTGGGCTTCTATCCTCTTTCTCGCAAAGTGCTCCATCCACTTCATGGGCTGAATGGGCCTGCACCAAAGGGGCCCCAACTAAATCAAGCTTTTTCCCGCCCTTCGATAATTTCGACCCATTTGTATCTCCCTCCAAATCTTCCATAAAAATTTCACCATTCACTCCCACACCCTTTTTCAGAATCAACATTTATTGCTAGTCCTATCTCGCCTACTTCCATAGACACCGTATCCCCAGAAAACTTTTTGCAAACATCAAATTCCCTTTTAACTTTTGATGAAGTTAGACTAAACTAAACTACATATTACATCTCATTTTTTCACAGTATAATTTCCCCACTTCTCAGCTCAGTTCACGGCATCAAGCCATTGATTCCCTCTTCTCAGTTCACGGTTCTCAGCTCACAATCCCCTTTTGAGCTCACTACTCGCCGACATCAATTCTTCTTCTGAAGGTTACATCTCTTTCTTCTTCTTTTTTTTTTTTTTGCAATTTAATTGGATGGATTAAATTAATTTTTCGTTATGGTAAAAGCTGCAATTTTTTAGGGTTATATCTATAGTAATTTTATAGAAAATTTTGAATGCATCATTTTCATTTTCACTTCACATAATTTTTTAGGGTTGGGGTTTGTTGTGGAGAGAGGAGATTATTTTCGATAGAAATTTTATAAAAAATTATTTTATTTGCAATTTTCATTTTCATTTTCAATTTTTTAGGGTTATATCTATAGTAATTTATATTAAAAAAAATTTAAAGTTATATTTTTATTATTATGTTTTTTTCGAATTCAAACTTAAATAAATAATATTTAGACTATTATAACAGTCAGCCATTTACTAACCCTAGGCCCATTATATCTGCGTCTCAATTCATCATGTTAAAAATGTCTACAAGTAAACAAGCCAACACCAAAAAACGCAAGCTCTTCTTCACCAAACGACGAATCAATAATGCTCGTCGTCGCCATTTTTCTTCTCCAATCAAAGCTTCTCCACAGCCAAAATCAAAACGCTCTCTGCTGGAAGCAAAAGGTCTTATCTCTATAACTTCTATTAGCCAATCAGAGCCTGATTAACACACGTCTGTGTGGTTGAATTTGGACAATGATTTTGTGCTTGGCTATTCAATATACAAAAACTTGATTCGGTCTTTTCAATTTTGATTCTATCAATTGGTTCCTATCATTTCGTTAATTATATATATATATATATATATATATATATATATATATATATATATATATATAATGAATAGCTGAGTAGAATGTTTATGAGGGTTTCTATTTGTTTGTTTATGTTATTTATTTATCTTCTATAGTGTGTGCGTTGGAAATGAACATGTAGGGCCAAGATCCTTGACTTCAAACTCTGTTTCTAAGATCTTCAAAGGCTTTATTTCATCTAGATTAGATTATCACCTATGAGGATGATATCATCAACATATACTATCAAATTGTCAACTTATTTCTGATTGATTATAAACATATTATGATGTGAATGTCCTGTGTCGGTACTCGTGTTCTTTAAGAGGTGTTGGGTTGGTTGTGGGTTTTGGATTGGAGGGGAGGGATTATTTTAAATTTTGTTTGTTTGGTTCAAATTTTTGCAGGGGAGTGGAACAAAATCTCTCCTAAGCCAATTTTAGCTCCCTCCAAAAGTGGGGGGGTTTTGGAGGGGAGAGAAAGTGAGCAATTAAAATTTTAAATACATTGACTAAATTATCCCTACTTATACATTAAAATCCAAAATTGTCCTAATTACAAATCCCTCTTATATTTGCTTCACCATTCAATTCTTCGTATTTTCTTTTCTTATATTTGTTTTAATTTTATTTTTAATAACACGTATTATGTATAGATTTTAATTTTAATTTTAATTTTATTCTTTGTTTAATTTAAAGATATATAAGCCTATATTGTTTTAATTTTATTTATAAAATGCTACAATGATAAAATAGTAATTTAGTTTTAAAATATCTCCCCTCCCTTCTTGAAACCAAACATATATTAATTAAAAATCCCCCCCTCTCCTCTCCTCTTCTCCTTTGAACCAAACATATATTTAATTAAAATCCCTTCCCTCCCCCCCCACCTCCCACCCCTCTATTAAAATCCCTCCCTCCCTCCCCTCCCTTCCCTCCCCTCCGTTGAACCAAACAGACCCTAAGACTTTGGCAAACCGGTTGAATCATGCCCTGAGAGACTATTTGAGACCATATAATGCCTTTCTAAGTTTGCATAATTTGTTGCAACCATATCTATCATTGAACCATGGAGGAACTTCCGTATAAACTTCCTCTTTCAAGTTTCCATTTAAGAATGCATTATTAATGTCAAATTGTTGAAGAGGCCAATCTAGATCTGCCGCTAAGGAGAGAAGGACTTTAATTTTGTTCGATTTTTCAACAAGGGCAAATGTTTCCATGTAATATGTGTAATATGTTTGTGTGAATTTTTTGGCAACAAGTCAAGCTTTGTACATGTCTATCATCCCATCTGCTTTGTATTTTATAGTGAATACCCGTTTACAGCCAACTGTTTACTTAAGGCATTCATCTCTTCAATAACTGCTCTCCATTATGCAATTGCTAGAGCTTCTGTACATTCTTAGGAATTTCTATATTAAATAGATTAGTGGTAAAAAGCACAAAAAACAGATAAGATATTACTGTAGGTCACAAATTTATCAATTGGGTGTAATGTGCAAGAACTTGTTTTTTCCTAAGAGCAATGGGTAAATCTAACTGCTCTAAATTACCTTCTATATTGGAAAATTCACTTGTATTTGGAACTAATCTCGGTTCAGATTCTTGGAATGAAGTGTGAGTTCTTCTTATGTTCTTGACTTCGGCCTCCTTGAGTAGACAAGCAATTTTTTTATTGTTTGGTATACCTGCAGTTTGTGAATCTCTATCTCACCATGAGTTCAATTTATCTCCCGTTAATAACATATTAGGATGGGTAATAGAAACAGGTTCTACAGACACTGAAGGTCCATTTTTGGTGAGTTCGGGCTTAGGTTCATAGGCTATAGGTGCAGAAATATTGGTGATTTCAGGCTCAGGTTCATTGGCTTTAGGTGCAGAAATATGCCAAAACAGTCTTCACTCACTCTTTCCCCTTGAAGATGATTTTTGGGGAAAAAATGGTGTTTTTTCAAAGAAGGTGACATCAAACTAACATAGGTTTTTTAGTTAGAAGGATCATAACACCGTTACTCCTTTTTGTGGGTGAATAGCCTAAGAAAACACATTTTATAGCCCAAGGATCAAGTTTGCTCCTATTTTGAGAACACACATGAACAAATACTTTACACCCAAAGATTCGATGAGGAAGACTTGATGAAAATTGGCAATGAGGAAAACTGCACAAAGTGTTTGGATGAGTGTGTTAAAAGAAAGAACAAGAGTAGGCATTCAATTAATAAGAAATGTGGATGTTAGGATAGCATCCTTCCAAAACTGTTTAGGCATTTTTGTGGTGAACATCAAGGAACTTCTAGCAAGTGTCTGTTTTTGTGTTCGGCAACCCTATTTTGTTGTGGGGTGCTAACACGAGCTTTGATGAATAATTTCTTTTTCATGCAAATACTCACCCTGAAGAGAATTGAAATATTCCTTGCCATTATCTGTTTTAAGAATGTGAATAGAAGCCTGAAATTGTGTTTTAATCATGGAGTGAAAATTAAACCCAATAAACTCTAGTATGATCATCTTTTTTTTTCCAACTGCTGCAGATAATAACTTGAGGTAATTTAATGCGTTTAATGTAAAAAAAATGTGGCTTATTTGTCGGTTATTATTTTTTATTATCTGCTTATCCTTTTCTTTTCTTTGCTTTGGTTTGCATTGCATGTGTGATGTTGCTAACCATAACACCCTTTTTTGCTTTTTCTAGATGGCTAATTTATCAGTTATGGAAATGCCAACAAAATTGGAGGAGCAAAAGAGAACTGAATGTGAACTACAAGATCGTCTGGAAGAGGTTAAACGTCAACTGATTGAAAGGGAGAATTACGGAAAAAGATGCATAATACTATTATGGTACCGTTCTTAAAATCAATAACACTGATTTGGATGAATTACAAATAAATATTTATCCATTCATTGAAAATATTAGTTCATCAGACACTTTCTTATAGTTAGGGAGATAAACTATTGTAATCCTTGGATATGATTACAAATAAATAAAATACAAGATGAATAAAATAAATAACAAATGTTTAACAAACTAATTTAAAACACAACAATAGAATAGCAGATAGAAAATGTTGTTGTGATATCCTGATCTAAGATATGTGAGTGTGAATCTTGATCTAAGGGCTGTAACATCTATATCCTTTCCCACCAGTTCTTTTGCTCACAATCACATTATCTACTGTATTTTATGTGTGGCCAAAATCGTGATAATTGTTTTTCTACTGTAGGATCTAAAAGGAAATATTCGAGTGTTTTGCCAAGTACGGCCTCTGGTGCCTGGTGATGGGGTTGGAGAAGATGCTTCAGTCATTGTTTATCCCTCATCTTTAGAAGCTCAAGGCAGAGGCATTGATCTGAACAAAAGGGTATATGCTACTTCTGTCACTGATTTATCTGTCAAAGTGCATGGGGAAGTTATTAGATTTTAAATTTAATTTATTATCTTATACTTTGGGCTGGACGATGGCATACTTTTACATTTGACCAAGTTTTCAGTCATGAGGCTTCTCAAGAGGATGTGTTTGTCGAAATATCGGAGTTGGTACAAAGTGCCATGAATGGCCATAAGGTGATTATTTTGTGCCTCTATCTAAAATTTATCAAATCAAATTCATTTCGAACACAAGCGGTATTATTCACCTTATTTTAGAGAGAAACACAAAATAATCACCTTATAGTCATCCATGGCACTTTGTACCAACTCCGATATTTCGACAAACACATCCTCTTGAGAAGCCTCATGACTGAAAACTTGGTCAAATGTAAAGGTATGCCTTCGTCCTGCCCAAAGTATAAGATAATAAATTAAATTTAAAATCTAATAACTTCCCCATACACTTAGACAGATAAATCAGCGACAGAAGTAGCATATACCCTTTATGTGATGTATATTCTTTATGGGCAGCTTATCTTATGCTTTACTACAAGACGATCTAGAGTTTATGCTTATTCATTTGCATTGGCGCCGAATAAGATTTCAGTATTGGTGTTGATTTCTTAAAAGTGTTATGGATTGTTTTAGAGTCAGGCCTTGATTTTATGCAGTCTTTTTTATTGACATTGAACCAGTTTAAGTTTGCAAATCAATTCTTACTCAACTGGTCCTGGACGATTATTGTTATTATTACACCTGCATTTGCTCACCGCTCTGTTACATGGATCATATATATCTCCTTGGAATTGCTTTCTGTCAGTTCTAAATCAAGTTAAACTCAAACTATAGTTTTTGAAGATCAAACGACCCAAGTTCTTCTTCGGCCCAATGATCTTGAAACAAAAAGGCAAGCGAAAATAGTAAAAGCTCAATCTGAGAAGTCCAAAAATAAGATCAGGAGAATTTGATCACATACTTGGAGGGAGCTATCAATGGAGTCAAAAAACATCCAACCGCACACTCCAATCCACATAGTATCCTCTTTAAACTTAACTATGAAGATTGCTGCCTCCAAATCCATTTGGAACACAAGCGATATTATTCTCCTTACACCCTCATCTTTCTCATTTTTAATCTTCCAAAGCATTTTAGATTTAGAACATCGATCACTACGTGTTTTTTGATCATTTTGAAATAGTTGATCACGTTGATTTAGACACGTACACTTCTAATTTTGTAAATTTTGATGCCTTATAAACATTTATGAAATTTCATTAAATGTGTTTGGATTAATGTGAAATTTCCTACAAGCAATAGCGAAAAAACATCTCTATACCCAAAAGGGGGTGTATTGGGTTATCGCTACAAATGCGGAATTATAAAATCTTTGCCGATTTTAAACTCTTATTACCAAATAGGCTATTAGGTTAATTTCTCTATTGTAAATAATAACTTATATGCAAGTTTTCTATTCAATAATATAAATGCAAATAAACTTGCAAATAGTAAAAGTGTAGGGAAAGAGAAATACGACACCGCGATTTATAGTGGTTCGGCCAAACGTCCCTACGTCCACTCCCCCAAGCCTTGCTTGAATGTTTCCACTAGAATCGAGTTTTCCGCGGTTCACTCGTAACCAAGAGTTTTCCGCAAATGCGCACTCCGAACCTTTTACAACTTTGAGTTTTGTTCGTAGGCGCACTCACAACCTTTACAACTTACCCAACCAAATGAGATTTCACAAACCGCAAGTGTTTTGATAAAGAAGAATTGAAAACACACTTGGGCACTCACAAATAATAAGAAGATTGTGTGAGTAGCAAACCCAAGTGTTCTAAGCTCACTAAATGATATGAAGATGTGTGTGAGCTTGTATGAGTGTTTAAGTGTATGAAGATTTTAGACACTCTTGTATTTGCCTTAGAGAATATGTATGAAGGTTGTTTTTCAAGTCTCTAATCTAAGGCAAATGAGTTGGGATCCTATTTATAATAAAATGCAAAGCATTCCCCACTTACAGCGCAACGCGGGACCGGTATGGGATCGGTATGCTGGTCTGGGTTTCCAACGGATACTAACGGCTATATTACCGTTGGGCAAGTATACGTTAGACCGATATGAAAACCAGTATGAGGACCGGTTTGGTCCGTGCCGGTTCCAGTGAGTGTGCACAATGAAGAGCTTGACTGGTATGGTCACCGGTATGGTTTGGCCCGGTTCCAGAATGTGTGCAAAATGAAGAGTTAGACCGGAATAGATACCGGAATGGAGACCGGAATGGATCTCCCTGGTTTCAGTAACTGCACCATAAAGGCTAGACCGGAATGGAGACCGGAATGTAGACCGGAATAGAGACCGGAATGGATGTTCTGATGACCAGTCAAGACTAACGACACTCGGTATTTTGGCCATAACTTTCTCTAGAAAATTCCAAATCATGATCCGTAAATTTCTACATAAACTAGACACATATATCTAGCTTCTATAAAAAAATTCACCTCCAAAAACATTAAGATGAATTTATGAAATTTTTCTAATGTGACATGTATGCAGAAAACGCACATATGAACATGTTGTAGTAAAATGGCTCTAGAAAAAGTTCTATTTATCGGAATTGTGTTCCGTTTGAACCGTAGCAAACTAGAGACACATATCTATCTAATGGTATATCATTTGAAGTTTAATTCAACCATTTGATAGTTTTTAGAAGATCATTTACCGATGCACTTGTGCATGAAGTTCATTTTGGTGCAAATAAAATGCAAATGATTCTTTAAGCATTCTAATCCATTTTAAATGCAAGTGATGCAAAATGTATGATTCCTAAGAGCTTTAGATCACTTGAGTAAACTCACTTACAATTAGAGCACTAAGCTAAGACTTCACATGATTTCTTCAATTAAGCGCTGGTCTTCACATTCTCGCTCTTCACCACATATGCTTCGACACTTTTTGTATTGCTTCGTGTTTGCACATCGAAGTATTCTTTCTCGCGTTGCATCATCAAAACTAATTACAATCGATCATGTGACCAAGTCGCCAACAATCTCCCCTTTTTTGATGATGCAACTCCTTAAAACTTGTTGCAACTTGTGAGCTTCTTGGAGTCCAAATTTGACAATTTTGTTCACCCTCAACATAAGCTCCCCCTTAATGTGTAATTGTCTTCAAAGATAGCTCTATACAACTTAGACAAACACATTAGTACAATAACTCCCCCTTAATCCAAGGGTGAGAGTAAAATAAGTTTTAATCTCATGTCTAATGATTTCTCCCCCTTTGACATTATCAAAAAGTGGAGAAGCAAAAATCTAAGTCTAAATGAGATATCAAGTATATATGTGCAATAAAGATACCAAGATTTAAAAAATATTGCACATTTTGGCATTTTCCCATTTTTGTCATAAGATGTAAAAATCATGTATAATGTAATTTTTCAAAAATTATGTACTAATGATACCAATTAACAATTTATATCAATGATTCCAATTGAATATCATATCACTTTTAAGCATTATTTCTCCCTAATTGTAATATCAAATAAAATAAGTCATTATATATCATGATACCAATTAAAATCAATGACTTCAATGCATTTCAATGATTGTCTTCTTATAAATATGTTACCAATTAATAAACAATCAAAATCCATGTTTTTCATGATTATTCAATAATGTTACATGGCAAAGTCATTTTCAATACAAAATTAATCAAATGATCACATATATGTAATTTAACTCAATGAATTCAATGTGATACTAATTGATACAACAGCTGCAGGGTAAGACAGTTGTGTATTCTGACAGTCAGGGTGCGATACATCTGAGCAAGAATCCAGTACATCATGAGAGAACCAAGCATGTGGATGTGAAATATCATTTTGTGAGGGAAATCATCTCAAACGGTAAGATTGAGGTTAAGAAGGTTCCAACTGAAGACAACCCATCTGACATGGGGATAAAAATTATGACTGCAACCAAACTCTCCCACTGCATGAAGCTGTTGCAGATGGGGGTTGGCTGACCTTGCAGCTGACATGATCGATGATGGAAGTAGGTGAGTTTGCTGTGCTATCTTGGCCTTAATGTATCATTGTGTATGATTGGGAGTGATAGGTGTTTTTGGCTTCAAGGTGGAGATTGTAAAATGTGAAGCCTTTATCCAACAGTTGGATGAGGGACACGTGGCGCAATCCTTACCGTTGTCCCAATTACATCAATTTGCCAATCATATATAAAGGGTGCTTAGGTTGAGAATTAGAAAAGGTTTTCATTAATTGTTTTTCCTTATTTTTGGCTAAGTGTTAAGTCTATTTCCTAGTCCAAGTTAGTGTAATCTTCAATTGGGAATTTGAGAGATTGACACTTTTAGAGATTATGGTTTATTGTGAGATTTGGGGGAAATTACAATTTGTAAACGGATTCAAGATTCTTGTGTAATCTTGAAATTGATTAGTGCAGCGCGAGCTCCTATTCTGGAGTTCAACGTGGATGTAGTCGGGAATTTTTCCGGCGAACCACGGTAAAAATCTCGCGTTCTTGATTGTCGTTTTGATTGGTTTGACGAACGAATTTGAGATCAAATTCAACACTATCCATTTTAAAAAAGTTTTCACATCATTTTTATGAGGAATACAAAAAAATTTCAAAATATTAATTTATTTTTCATTTTCTTATGAAAATTTTCCTAAAATGAATCCTTAATGAGTGCTCTTAGGGCACTCGTTAGCATTTCCCTTATAATAATATAAACACAGACTCTAATATAAATTTACAATTGATCCTTTAGACTTAGCATCAACTATATTCAGTTGAGGAATTAGAAGAGAGAGAGAGAAAAAATAGGTTTTATTCGGTAATTTCATCAAAAATATATTGATAATAAAAAATGAAATAGAAACACCTTTATATAATTCACATTGATTTTTTTTAATTATTTTGAATTATCCAAATTTATTTAGGTAAAACTATCATATAGAGCAAGATAAAGGTGTTGAGTACTTTACAAAAAGTAATACTATAGTTATAAACTCTTATAGAAATTATTTTGTATAAATTAATGTAGTATGACATGATTTTTAAATTAAAATACCAAAATGACCCACGTGATTTAATTTTTTTATTTTCATTCAACCAATTATACCGTATGAAATTAATTTATATAAATATATTTTCTTCCAAAAACTATATTATTACTCTCATCTTACAAATGAATTTAGATGTTATAGGAATTATGCAATTTGATTATTTTTTTTTTATTTACCGTTTTCGGTCTTTAAGAGAAAGAAATACTATTCGGAATAGAAAAGATGGAAAAAAATTAGAGTGTTGCAAATAAATTTTAGAGTATAAATAATCTTATCTATATGAAAAACTGTTTTGTTTATAAAAATGCAAATTAAATGATGGGATATTGGTAAACTATTTATTTGAACTTCTTTTTTAAATATGGCAAATGGATTACAATTTTTTTTTTTTGACGAATTAGAATATTTCATAATAACTGAAAAAAGACACAACACTATCCGGAATAAAACCAGTCCAAACCTTACAACTCGAACTGTTCACGGTATATTTAGCCAAATAATGAGCTTTAGCATTACAATATCTACGGCTAAAAATAGAAATCATAACCTTCATTCATTAAATATGGACGAAGGGAGTAAGTATCGAAAGAGCAAGTAGCCCCATGAAAATGGACGACAAATACGGTATGGGTGCAGAAACCATGAGCTTAGCCCAATCCAGAGGCTTTACTTGTTGGTTGTCGATCCCACCACCAAGCAAGCACCCACAGTCTGGCAGGTGTGGGTCGGTACTAGTCAGTAAATAGTAAATGAATCGGGTTTTGAAATATTAATTTTAAAATTTAAATGTTAATTTTTTAAAGATTTTATAAGAATTCAATTTATTAAATTTAAAATTGATATTTTTAGTGTATTTTTTCAAATCAAAATTTATACATTAAGGATTCATTTTAGGAAAGTTTTCATTAAAATAAGTAAAGAATAATTAATATTTTCAAATTTTTTTACATTTACCAAAAAAATAATGTGAAAACTTTCTTAAAGTAGATAATTAATTAGTACATTTAGGGCTTAGAGTACTGGTTAATAAAGAGTGGCAATGGGCAGGGCCGGGCCCGTGCTTTGATAAGTCCGGCCTGAGCCGGGTAAGTATTTTTTGGTAAAAATTAAATTTTTAAATTTATTATATAAATATTTATATTTATATAATTTATTATATAAATATAAATAAATAATATAAATAATTTTTTTTAAGCACGGACCGGACTTAATGTGTTAGGCCCGGCTCGGACCCGAACTCGAACCGGACCTCTACTCCCGCGGACCCAACCCGAGATTAAAAATCTCGGACCGGACCGGACCCGGATTTTTTGTCACCCTTACTCGTTAATATCACCTTAAAATATAATTCTACTTTTTAAATCCGGCTCGTTCGCCATAGTCAGTAGTACTCATCACTCAAGCCGTAAACAATGAGAATATCTTGAAAAGCTCTCGAAGTGATAACCGACACGTGTCCACTTTCCTAGTCCCTCAAAACCCTGGCAAAAATCCACACTCTATTCTCTTTTCCATTAAAGCCTCCCTACCACAATCCACTTCGCTTTCTGTGATATCCATTCACTCCCTCTTCAGACATGAACTGATCATCATCAAGATGTCTGGTAAGAAAAAAATCCCATATATTTTCACTTAATATGTTTTCTGTTTGTAATAATTGATTCATGTTTGACCTTTTCTTGTTAATCCACGTTCGCTCTCAAATCTGGTTGCGCAAAAGGAAAAAATATTAAAACCCTTTGTTAAATTTTATTTCTTTTTTTATTTCCTCACAATACTAATCACAGCTTGTAACTGTATAGTGGGCTATAAATAGATAGACTTTTATATTTTAAATTAGATTTAAGGTTATATTAGACTGAGTTTTGAGCTTTGAGCCAAGGAAAGAGAGAAGGTTAATCTTTTGATTTGTTTCAATAAATCTATTAAGGGAAGTAAAGGGTTTTGTGGGTTTTGTTTAGTTTGGGGATTGGTTTTTAAAAGTGGCGAAAATGAGTTTAGGTGCGGCCGAGGATGATTCGGCGTCGGAGATTCATATACCAGCTGATATAGATTGGCATATGCTTGATAAATCAAAGTTTTTCGTATTGGGTGCCGGTTTGTTTTCTGGTGTATCTGCTGCTCTGTATCCGATTGTTGTGTTAAAAACCCGGCAACAAGTTTTGTCCAGGCCGGTTTCTTCCTTCAAAATGTCATTTACTATCATGCGTTATGAAGGTTTCAGAGGTTTCTACAGAGGGTTTGGTACCTCTTTGATGGGGACAATCCCAGCCCGTGCGCTATACATGACTGCCCTTGAGATTACCAAGAGTAATGTTGGGACTGCAACTGTTAGATTAGGATTTTCAGATAATACTGCCACTACTATGGCTAATGCTGCTGCTGGGTTGAGTTCAGCCATGGCTGCGCAGCTAATTTGGACCCCAGTTGATGTGGTGAGTCAAAGACTGATGGTTCAAGGATACTGCAAGAACAATAGCAAAAACGTAGTCCCTAATGTGAGCTCGTCTAGGTATAGCAACGGTCTTGATGCATTTAGAAAAATTTTGGTTGCTGATGGTCCAAGAGGATTATATAGGGGATTTGGGATATCAATATTGGCATATGCACCCTCTAATGCAGTTTGGTGGGCATCTTACTCTGTGGCACATAGGCTCAATTGGGGTGGTTTTGGTTGCTACATGAGTAAAAAAGATGAAAATTCTACAAGTAGTGGGTGTAATAGTTACAGGCCTAATTCAAAGGCGGTGGTGGGAGTGCAAGCTCTAAGCGCAGCCATGGCTAGTGGTGTTTCAAGTCTAATCTTTATGCCACTTGATACAATTAAGACTCGTTTACAGGTTTTGGACCGAGAAGAGAACGGAAGAAGAAGACCACTGACTGTTTTGCAGACAGTTAGGAATTTGGTGCGGGAAGGGGGATTTGCAGCTTGCTACAGGGGATTGGGTCCAAGGTGGGCGTCAATGTCTCTGTCTGCAACAACAATGATCACTACCTACGAGTTTCTGAAACGGCTTTCTACTAAGAGCCAAGCATCATGATTCGAGCCGCTACAAGGAATGTTAGTTGTTTCTTGTTTTCCTTATCCTTTGTTAGAAGGCTGATGATTGTAAATTCCCTGTTTTTTCTCCTTTAGTTTTTGTTAATTATGTTGAAGATCCCTGGAAATTAGTGTAAAATTGTATAGTATTAGCAAGATACTCTATTTCCCTGCAAGATAATGTAAATTTCAGCTCTCGTTTATATATCAATGTGATGTATTTACTAGAGAAGAATGAAATTGAAATATTGAAGGTACTGATTGTGATCAAGATGATACTCAAGCCTGATTTATTGGGGGAAAGTCAAATAGCCTTCTTCATAATATATATATTATGATTAAGAAAGGAGTACAAGAACTTCCCAACATCCAGTAAAAATGAATATAAATAAGCAAAAGGCTCTTACATAACATAATTGCCAAATTATGTTTCGTAATTTCATAATTCAAAATTTTCAATTTCATTTTCACATTTCGATACAAATCATGAGAATGGAAATTTTCCCCAAATCTTTTCCTTTCGGGAAGGGAGGTTTAGGAAATTTTATCGATTGCAGTTTTTTTCCATATTTTCAGAAAAAGCATGAAAAAAAAGCTTTTGTCACCCTAAATTCTTGGTAGGTGTGATCCGTTGAACATAGATCCATTTTTTTTTTCAATTTTTTTAGATTCCCAGTGAATTCCTTAAGCTTTTTTTTTTTTTTTTTCTCCGATATCAAGATGACACTGTGTCGGATTGATACAAGTCAATTTTCTGTTATGATAAATTGACAAACAATTGTCGATCTGATAGGTGCTTCAACGACTGCAATAACTATAATAAAAATTGAGAAAATATTTCCTTTTAATGGTCGACTATCAAAAAAAATCCTCACGCGACTCCTCGTTCAATTCTTTTGAAGTTATTGGGTCATTTTTCTCATTCGATAACCTCGATGATCCTAGAAAATAGAGTTAAGGTTGGAATGTGCATATAACAAGAATTCACAAGATTCCCTGGGGATTCCTGATTGGTGTTGAACTAACTATAGTATAAAGCCATATCTCTTTAGTCAAGTGTACAAGCTCGTGATGAAGGACGCAATCTTGCCCGCAAAGGTCATGAAATTTCCCATAAGATATTAAGCAGAGGTGTAGCATCATATCCCAAAGACATACAGTCTTTTCTTTCTTAGGAAGAAAGTTCTTTTTCGAAGATTCTATAGACTGGCAATCAGAACAGTTTGTGGATTTCGAACGGCTATAAATATTGAACCTAATAAGATATCAATTACAATTCAAGAAGTAATAAGTACTTGGGCATGGACTTGGAGCCCGCTTATTTGCCAATAGAAATGTTGGTCCACAAACTGGAGTCTTGACCAATTTAAAAGATCGTTTCATGTAGTCGAAATAAATGAATTTGGGATTGTTCGATCAAGTAACGAAAATTCAATAGATTTCATAATTCTCTCAATTTTTTGTAACATATCAATATTAATAAGCTAGGCTCATGCTTCACATTGTTTCATGTCATAGATAAACTTGAACACTAAGAAATCAGTTGGACAAACAGATTCCCATTGCTTACAACCAACACAGTCCTCTGTACTTGGAGCAGACTTTGGTTGGAATAAAATTCATATTTTCCATCTCTCTTTTCCTTTCAAAATAGGAACAAGGGCATTTGATTTGGATTTTGAAGATTTATGATACATGTATAGGGTGTACTCAATGTGTCCGAGTTTTCCCCACAAATGTATTAGAAATGATATATTGAGACGGATGTAAAGCAAAGCAAATTTCTTTTACTCCAAGAACATAGGACTAGGTTAGAGATGAAAGTCTCATGTACATTTTTGAATGAGAGAGAAGTAAGGAATCCTTTTTTCGACTCTAACTCTCCTACTCCAGTCATTGCTTTCCTTGGTGCTTTCAGACTAATAGATTTCATGCCACGTCAATTTGGACTTGCTCGCTCTGTGCAATTGCGACCTTATAATGCAATAGCATTCTCTAGTCCAATTGTTGTGGACAATTTTCGTTAAATTCCCTATAGAGAGGCACCATACACATACAACCGATAAGCTAGAAGCTAGCCCCAGAACGATTTATGTTTGAGGTTTACATAGACCCATTGAAATAGGATCCACACAAGAAAAAACACTTGTAGTTCGTTGGTTATTAGGGGCATCCTAAAAAAGTCCAAGTCGAAAGATGGCTTTGATTGAAATTCTATTTCCATACACTTCCTTCAATTTTATTTCAATATAGTATAAATCTCATGCAAACAAAACAATTTTACGTTCATCTCGCTTCAGACTTGTCTAAATCAAAAGAATTCAATCAACTGAGCAGCGGCTACTTGTTAAAAATATCTCAAGAGTTGCCAGACTGCTCTGAAACTGCCGTTGCATAATGCAACGGCTTTTGCTGAGAAATATCGAAAGCTGAAACCTGATTCAGTCTGAAACTCGTGCATCAGCTGAACCAAAATCATGACACGAGACTTGCCAAAGATGGATCCAATGACGATTTTGTGTGTCAAGAATGGGCATGGATTTCATATAAACACGAGAAAATTCTGACATTAAACTAGTTTCTTCCCATTGACGACAGGAAAACAGTTCCCTATGGAATCATAAGACTCTAAATTACAACTAAATAAACAGCAAATTTGCAACATTACGCAATACATCCACTGATAACCTAGATGGAAGCCTACTAAACAGTTAGATAGAAGTCCATAAAATGCAAGAATACACGTTGAGCCACCAGCCCCACCAATCAATCAAGGCCGTGCTCTCTTGTTGCTACAAGATGGGCATTTGTACTGTTTAATGTGCTCAGCCCTTGCTGGGGTTATCTTCACACATTTTCCATGGAACCATTTCTCACAGATATCACAGCAAATCCAGAATTCATCAGCCGCGTAGTTCTCTCCACAAGCCCCACATAATGTCTCCCCATGCTCCTCCTCATCTTCCTCTTCCAAACCTTCATCTTCTTCATCCTTTGATTGCACTGCCTTTGACAACTTGGGCTGAGTTTCAGAGCCACGCTATATATATGCCAAAAAAAGTAAAGATGAGTTTCCGAGGCAATTTTCAGGGAAAAAAATAACATGCGACCGTGATCCATGATGAACCATTGGCATTTTTGTAGAGCCAAAGTTGGCATGTATACATGATGCTTTCTTGAGAATAAATAATTACTCAATTTAAAATTTTTACACGGAAAAGATATACTAGATGAAAAAGTACATATGCAAAAATGGGTTAGCTCCATCAATCCATTACAACATCAAGACCAATATCACACATCCGGTAACTTTGATAAATACTAATGACAGGAACTAGGTCAGCAGAAGTTCTTACTTTTGAGTTTGATTTAGATTTGCTGCTACTGTGATTTGAGACAGAAGACTTTTCTTTAGCCTGTTTCTTTGTTGTCCCTGTCACAACCTCAAATATTGTTGGAAGTTCATTTATCATACTAAAAAGTCGTTTCCTGCACAACATTTGCCAGCAAAACATCATTAATGAATAGAGTCAAATTTAGAAAGACTTTGACGCACTGATATGGAGCCTAGATTTTTTAACAATATGATAAATTCATTAGCTCTTCTTTGACGAATTGCAAATTTCTACAGTACAATTTGTGCACATGATTTAAGTCATCAAGTGGAATGCAAATTTTCATCCTGTACAATTTTTTAATTAGAAGTCACAAACAAAAACAAAACTTTTAGAAATTAAACATTTGGAAAAGTAAAAACTATTAACTATCAATTCAAAAGCCCAAGCAAAAACATGCATACACATGTAAATGAGTAACAGATAAAGAAAGAAAAAGGACAAGCAGTCTCCTACTGACAACTTAAAAAGAAAGCCGAAATGAAAATCTCCAGTGGCTTGGATACACTCATTAAACTGCTATTACTATGATGCACACAATCCTCAAAAACATTAATGCCAGAACCTCCACCAAGGGAAGAGAGAGAGGAGGGAAGTGGGGAGAGAGAATTTGATAGGGAAAGAGAGAATCCTGATATGGGGAGAGAGAAATTGATGAGAATTCAAAGAAATCAACCAACCATTTAAATCTCAAAAAAATTAAACTATCAATTCAAAAACATGCATACACATGTAATTGAGTAACAGACAAAGAAAGAAAAAGGACAAGCAGTTTCCTACTGACAACTTGAAAGGAAAGCCGAAATGAAAATCTTCAGTGGCTTGGATACACTCATTAGTGCCAAAAATATTAAATTAGTGCCAGAACCTCCACCAAGGTAAGACAGAGAGGAGGGAAGTGGGGAGAGAGAAATTGATAGGGAAAGAGAGAGAATCCTGATATGGGGAGACAGAACTTGATGAGAATTGTCAAAAAAATTAACCAATCATTTAAATCTCAACCAGCATTTACTTTCCCCAAAAGAATTAGAATTAATCACTGACAGTGACAGCCAACTTTGATTGATCTTTCAAGGAAACTTGGAAATACTCCATAAATTGATAATTACCATAAAATGAGTGTTTAAAACATTATAGGCTTTATAGCTATGAACATTTTAAAGGAAGGGATTATTAGATAGAGAGGACGATGTAAAACTGTCTAAAACTAGAGTAAAGTCGGAACACATTCATACATGAAGGTCATTTACAAAGTCAAATTACACATCAAGAAGTTGCAAAGATAAAAGCATACCTATCAGATTTATCAAACCCAAACCTAGCGCCAAAGTAGAAGGCCACAGAGAGTAACCAAGCATCACTGTGGACAGAAACCAAAGACAACCAGTCCTTTTCTTGCATCCCATCTCTGGCAAAGTTGATACCCAAGGCAGGCTCCGGAAGCTCCGGAGGCACTTCTTCAGCAGGTAAATTTACCTCCCACTGCTCGCTCGGAAAACCATAGAGGCAAAGATTTTCCTTCTCTGATTAAAAAAAAGTATCAGATTTATGTCAAAATGACACTGTTGCATCAATTATTAACTAGAGTCTATGACACAATTAGATTTGTGTCTTTCAAAAAAATTCTTCCAAAATAACTCTGACAGGCCCAACACAGCCCAAACTCATTGTTGAGATGAGAACTGTCAAATATGTTTTGCCTGCTATGAAACATATACAAGACAGTGCATCAACTAATGTATCTACATTAAACATGCACATAATGATAGAAGACTAAACTAGCAAGTAGCAATTTAATCATTCATAATCTACCTCATCAAAATATTCAAAACTCCTGATTACATTCATAGAATTCCCTTAAACAACAGAACGTCAAGTCCAACTAATAAAATCCCAAGGGCATTCAGAGCAGCCTTAGCTCTCAAAAATTAGTAGTTAACTACCAAATCCATAAACAAGAAAATATTTTAATGCATTTAAAATAACAACGTAAAAAATAAGTCTTAGAGGTCTAGACAAAAAGCTTTTCGCATCCAAAAACCAGAAGTAACTTTTTTGTAACTGAAGACGATAAAAATGACGTCACACTGAATGCACTTTTAAAGGGATACGCTAGTAAAAAAACATATTACAAGATACATCAGCCAAAACTATAAATGATCTTCTGGGTCTCCAGCATTCAGCTGCGCTGACCAAATTTGCAAGTTGATACACGTGGCATGATGTGGTTTTGTGTCATGCCACCTCAATTATGGAATGTTTTTGGTAAATTCGTTAATATGTATCCTACTTTTCCATTTCTAGAAAGTAAAGGAAAACTAAAACCAAGGTATTAAGAATGTCGGACCAGCCGTTTCAACTCCCAACAGCAACTCTTAATAATAGCTCCAACTCCAAAAGTCACCCTACTCCACAGACATGTAAATGCCTTGGCTTGAACACTACCCCACAAATCCCAGCATGGTGAATGATGACTGATGAGTCACAGTCACAAAGCCCAAAATTATAAATAACTTGTCAATCACTCATGAAATTACAATAATATATGGCGCTACAACAGCTAAAAGAAAGAAAAAAAAATCAATAAAAAGGGGCACAATCAAATTGTTTATGCATTATCAGTTGAACAAGAAAAAATAAATAAACTTTTCAAAGACAAATCAAAATCCAAGTAAAAATTAACTTCTATATTCGCCTTCAAGTAAATGCAAAAGTTAACTTCATAGAAGCATCACAACCAAAACCAAAACCAAAGGCTGAAAAGACAGAGAAAGAAATGGCTTCTGCTTCCACATTTTGTTAGCATAAATTTAAAATTAAGTACATCCCAAGTCCATAATCAGCAAATAAATATTTATTCCAGCAATAATTAAACCCAAACAAATTAAAAAAAAAAAGTAAAAGAAAATAATTAGCCATGTAAATTTAAAGGAAAAATAATAGAGCTTACCAGGGTCACACTGGCGGTAAAACTCTTCAGCATCTGCAAAACCAACAGAAACTTTCAATTAAAAAATGAATTTTTATTAAAAAAAAAAAGAAAAAAAGAAAAAGAAATCTCCAAAAATTAAAAAAAAAAATTGAAAAATCAGTGAAAAGAAAACCAGTAGTAAGGGCTTTAATCAATCCAGCTCTTCGACCCTTGAAATCCCTAAAGACTTCTTCAACAGTACGAGGATTGTACCCGGCACCTCCGTCCATCACCCAATCAAAGAAAAAAAATTGAACTTTGTTACCGATTTACAGAGGAGAGAGAAAGAAGAGAGAGAGTAAAGGAGGGAAAGATAGAGAAAATATTTTGACGTATGTGAGTGAAGAGAGTGTTGAATTTGAATCGGGATGAAATGCGTTTGTAATTAACCGGATTTGATAGATTGGGAAGATTCCGTGAACCGGATGCAACCCGGATTTCTGGACCGTGTTTAAATTACAATAAAAATAAAAAGAAAACCCTAAATATAGGGGTTTAATGTGGCCCACTTAGATGTTGCGAGAGAATACTGTTAGGTGATTTTACGGCAAGATTTTGAATATTTTCAAAAAAAAAAATAAGGCTTCGTTTAATATATATACTTCTCGTTTCTAATTATAGCTTCTTTAACAATTTTTTCTATAAGTTAGGGACATTTTGAATAATTTATCTTTTTTAAAAAAATATACCATTTTTATTTTT